>AWUE01024168.1:0-12269 GCA_001974825.2 Corchorus olitorius
AGAACTGGGTCTTGGACTTCAAAGGAAAATTGTAGACCTAGGAGTTAGCTTTCCAACGAGTACTCATGGGCTTCAAACGGAGGTCTGAGCAGAAAGTTATGAATTTTCTACCAAAACTGCTCCTGAATCCTAATCCTGTTAGGACTAGAATCGGGAATCTACGGGATTTTGGTGTTTCCTTGGATTTAGGAGTCATTAATTGGGATTTTAATTCCAATTAATATTTTATATGAGTTGAGTATCTTCCCATATAAATTATCCATAAATACCAAAGCTTGAGGGCTTCTTCATGACTTGTCTTAAATTAAAACTCCAATTCTTTAATTCTTCCTCTTGAAAACGGCATCAAAATCTTCAATGGTCTTCAAGTCTCCAATTTATCTTCAAATGGTCTTCAAACACGAACTTCGAATCTCAAAATCTATGCTCAAAATTGCTTTGCTCAAATCTGTGTAAAAAGTCATCAAAATAGCTACAAAAATAGTGAAAAATAACAATTTCTCATTTTCACATCACTTAAAGACTAAAAACACAAATATTAATAAAATATCATATAATTAAGCATAAATGGGTCTAAAAACATAATAAAATAGCTATAAAAATAGGGTCTAATTTGGCTCAATCAGTTTGGCTTGTGGAAAAGCCTCTGCTGCTTGGATGGAACCAAGGCTAAACTGAGTCGTGTGGAAACGAGTTTGGCTTGTAGAAAAGCCTCTGCTGTTTGGATGGAACCAAGGCTTTGAACTGACTCGTATGGAAACGAGTTTGGCTTGTGGAAAAGCCCCTGGATGCTTGGATGGAACCAAAGCAAAATCTTGAAATGACTCGTATGGAAACGAGTTTGGCTTGTGGAAAATCCTATGTGGCTTGGATGGAACCAAGGCTTGAACTGACTCGTATGGAAACGAGTTTGGCTTGTGGAAAAGCCTATGTGGCTTGGATGGAACCAAGGCTTGAACTGACTCGTATGGAAACAAGTTTGGCTTGTGGAAAAGCCTATGTTGATAATTGACTCGTATGGAAACGAGCTTGGCTTGTGGAAAAGCCTATGTTGATAATTGACTCGTATGGAAACAAGTTTGGTTTGTGGAAAAACTATGTTGATAATTGACTCGTATGGAAACGAGTTTGGCTTGTGGGAAAGCCTATGTCGATAACTGACTCGTATGGAAACGAGTTTGGCTTGTGGAAAAGCCTATGTCGATAATTGACTCGTATGGAAACGAGTTTGACTTATGGAAAAGCCAAAGCATTCAGATGGAACCGATGCAAAATTTTGAGAATTGAATTTGAACCACATGGAAGTGATTTTGGAAGAAAATACCTTTGGAAAATAACTCCGAATCTGATGTTGTGACTGAAAACTTCTTGATTGATTATGAAAAAGGACCAATGTGCGGTCAACTTGAAAAATAACTCTGAGTCTGATGTTGTAACTGAAAACTTCTTGATCGATGATGAAAAAGGACCAATAACTCTGGTCTGATGTTGTGATTGAAACTTTTTGACTGTTGCTTTGAATCTTTGCTTGCTTAACTTTGCTTCATTCCTGTTCTTTTTGATTTGTCCTTGAATTTGCTTTCTTGCTCATGCTGAGGTCTCCATTTTGCCCCGAGTCTGACTTGAATAATATGTTTCGAAAGATTCTTTTGCTTATCCCACTACTCCCTGTATCCATTCCCTTATCATTCTGTAACAAAATTCGACCAAAAGTTAAAATGTGGATATCAATCATGTAAGTGAAACTCTTCGAAACATGTCATGAATTTCATAAATATTGCCCCCATATGATCCTTATGGAATATATGCCCCAAACAGTTTAGGCTGGAAGAAAAAAAACTAATTTTCTTTGAAAACTTTGTTAAATTTGAACTCTGAAGGGAATTGGTGGTCACCACTTAAATGCCCTTTGAAAAACGAATTTTGATCTTGGACTCACAAATGGAAAGTAATTTTACTGTAAAACTTCTTGTTCTGAAAACTTTTCCTGAGACATGATTTGAGTCAATACTCTGTGAAAGGTTTGAGATTTGAAAATTGTCGAAGAGAGTTATGGCTTCAAAGAATTGGGTTCCTTTGGCAGAGCTGAAGCGTTTGATGCTTGAATTGCTCACTATGGTAGAAGTGTCATCTTTCCATTTCTTTGTTGAAACTGTGGGTGGCTTATTGGTTCCCCATTCTTGCTCTAGACTGCTCTTTCGGGTTTTCACCCTAGAGCTCTCTCTTTTTTTTTCTTTTTTTTTGCACCTGTAAAACTCTAAATTCACCCGAAAACTCTTTTTAAAAATTTTGACCCAAAACATTTTGAAAAAAGGACTGTTATTTTTGTTGAGGAAAAATCTCTTCTCGAAAGTCCTCACTTGATCAAAGATGGACTTTTATTAGGCACGTAATGTAGGCTAGGGTTCTGGGTTGCCAAAGAAAGGATATAAAGGCTCAAAAATGTGTTTGAGGGTATTTGAATCAAGGATCATTTTTTGTCATGTGAAGGATCTTCTCATTCCAATTGTCCTTTGCTCCATCAATCCATTCTCTTTTGATTTTGATTTTGATTTGATTTTATTTTATTTCATTTTTTTGATTTTTTTTTATTTTTTATTTTCTCTTTTGATTTATTATTTTTTTTTTGAATTTCTTAATGGAGTGGACTCAATCACTATCAGGATGCCCCATTCAAATATTGAATGCACACCCTTTCTTTCGATGCTAGTCCTTTTTCACCTTTGCCTCCCAGTGTGGAGGGTGATCCTTTATTAGGGTTTATTTGAAAAGAAATCAATTAGGCTCAAAGAGGGACAACAATGGATATTTTTCTACAAGTGAAGGGAACATGAAAGAGGGCCATTTATCACTTCAAGATTGAACATCTTCATTGAAGAGCATTCCCCGAGAAAACGAGTTTTGAAATCATTTTTGGAAATCAATTTTATCAAAATTTATGATCGGTCGTCAGCAAATCATAAAAATAAATCCCAACAAAATCCTAACTAAAGCAGATAGGGCAAGTAGGGGTCGAACCCACATATAGATAGGTTATTTATCTTTTTCTTAAATCAAACAAACAAATTAAAGAGAATTTTTATAGTGAAATTAGACCTAATCTAACTAACAATTAAAATTAACTAAGAAAGCAATCAAGAAAATTAAAGAAAACAATTGATAAGAAAGCAGTGAAAAATCAAGAAAACAATTAATAAAAACCTCCAACATAGAATTAATATCCCTCTTGACAATTATAACATGGATCATTGATATCTAATAATTATGAAAACGAAGAATAGCTTGTCGGGATTAATTCCTAAATTACCTTAATTAGATAAGATTACCGGTTAAGTCTTAAATTACCCCTATTGTTAACTTAACAAATCAATTACCGGTTAAGGCTTAAAGATTCACCAAGCAACAAAGCATTAAGAACTAGTAATTTATACAAGCACAAAGAGCAATTTCTCACTCAAAGTCCCTTATCTCCCTTGGAAGGAGTGGTTAATTCTGAACCAATTGCTACAAACAACCAAGCCTGGACTATTAATCCTCGACTTGATCTAGCTAATGCTAACTTAATTTATCAAGAAAGTGCCGGCTCAATCCATCAAAATAAGCAACATAGAATTAAAACAGAGATCAAAGGAATACTCTAACAATTATCATATATAAGCACAAAATCTCACCAATATATAAGTCAAGAGATCAATTAAATTCTACATTGGAGTAAAGAAAAGGATTACTCACTCATGAATTGAGTGAGCATCCAAAGAATAAAAAGAAAAACCTAACTTATGGATGGAAGAAGAGGGGGCGGCGCCACAAGGGCTTTTTGTCCTCCAAATCTTCAATAATTCTACCATATACAATTTCTAGTTCTACATGTACTAAAAACCTAGAACTAAGGTGGCTATTTATAGTGGAAATAACCCTAGGAATTGCAATCCTAACATGGAAAGAGGTCTAAGTCGGTTTTGGGTCTAACTTAGACTCCAAGTTAGATTAAAAGTCATCCTAGAGTAGAATCCAAGTTAAAATAGGATCCTTAAAAAATCTTGATTTCGTGCAGTGATTTCGACGGCATTTTCGGGCTTCAAGATGGCATAACTGGGTCTTGGACTTCAAAGGAAACTTGTAGATCTCGGAGTCAACTTTCCAACGAGTACTCATGGGCTTCAATCGGTGGTCTGAGCAGAAAGTTATGATTTTTCTATCAAAACTGCGCCTGAATCCTAATCCTGTTAGGACTAGAACGGGAATCTACGGGATTTGGATATTTCCTTGGATTTAGGAGTCATTAATTGGGATTTTAATTCCAATTAATATCTTATATGGGCTGAGTATTTTCCCATATAAATTATCCAAAAATACCAAAGCTTGAGAACTTGTTCATGACTTGTCTTCAATTAAAGCTCCAATCTTTAATCCTTGCTCCTTGAAATAATTCTTCAAAGTCTTCAAATCTTCAAAATTATCTTCAATGAGTATTCAAACACGATCTTCGAATCTCCAAATCTATACTCAAAATTGCTTTGCTAAAATCTGTGTAAAAAATCATCAAAATAGCTCCAAAAGAAGTGAAAAATAACAATTTCTCAATTTCACATCACTTAAGAACTTAAAACACAAATATCATCAAAATAACATACAATTAAGCATAAATAGATCCAAAAACATAATAAAATAGCCATAAAAATAGGGTTGTTTTTGGCTCAATCATATTCCCCCACACTTGAACTTTGCTAGTCCCTTAGCAAATCAATGTGTAAGTTAATCAATTTTTTCCAAAAATCAATTTGAATTCATACATTCATCAAAGAATCAATTCAATCATGAAATCAAAATAACAAAGAATAATAATAATACTAAATTCAAAAATCAAGACATAACAAGTATCATCATTCTTAAGTAGCCATAATCAAAGTAGTTTTAATCACTTACTATTCTTCACTTTCTATAACTACTTCTTTCTATAAGCTTATATTTTCCTCTCTTTCTCCATTACTCAAAAGATTGTAATGCCACAGATATACATCAAGGGTCATTGTGGGTTATAATAGAGCACTTCTTTTTATGAAAACAAAATTTTAATTACCCTCTTTATAAGTAGTCCCCCACACTTATTCTTGACATATACCAATAACATACTTTCTTAATCATAACTTCAATCAAGATTGAACACAAATTCTAGAAATAGATAATCATAGAAGCAATTAATAAATAAGATCATATCACAAACTTCAATTATACCTAATTCTAAGAAATCAAACAACATGCTATAACTCAATCAATAAATAAAGCATTATTAAAATTCTAAGCATTCATCAATCATAATCAAATCAATTAATCAATTTATGCATGAAAAATTCAAAAAGTTTGAAAATATCAAAAGTTTAAGATTTATGTCGAAAATCAATTTTAAAAAATTGGGAAATATGATTAATTAAAAACAAACAATTTTCTATCCTAGGTTCTCATACAAATAATACTAGCATATGACTCAATTATTCAAGCAATAAACCTATCAAGTATTCACCCCCCCACACTTAAAATTCTCATTGTCCTCAATGCAAAAGGAAACAATTCATGCAATATTATCTTACCAAAAATAAAGAGTTAAGTTCAAGAAAACATACTTGGCGGCTTGATGAAGATAATTACTCAAACATAAAGGCAATAGAAAATTAAGGTGATAGAAAAATAAAACTTGATAGATAGTTTATTAATGAAACTTGAAAAATAAAGACATAAGATAAAGGAAAATTAAAATTAAAGCATAAACTAGATAACTAATCCTAAGATGCATAAAAATAAATAAATCTTAAATCTAAAAACAAGAAATTTAAATCCAAACCTAAATTGGTTTATGAATAGCCTTCTCCAATAAATTGAAGAGGTCATCCAAATTTCCAATTATGTTATTAAAATCCTCTCTTAAGCTAGTAATTTAATCACTAATCTCTTTGCATCGAACAAGGAAAGGATGAAGCTCTTCCTCATTCTCCTTTTCTTGGTTAACTTCTTCTTCCTCGTTCTTATCACAAGAAGCATCACTTGACTCAGAGTCAGAAACAACAATCACAATTTTGTCTCCTTCTTGATTTCCTTCCAACGGATCCTTGAGTTCGCTTAATGGCGATGGAGCTTTCAATTCTTCCACAGTAAAAACAGTTTCAATCAGCCTATTTGATGAAGAGGCATGATTTGGATCATGAGTTCTTTGAGGGAAAGGAGCACATCGCATAGGAGGTCTATAGGGTGGCCTATAGGGCTTAGTTTGGTATCCTCCCATCCTAGGCATGGAAAAAGGCTTATTCTAAGGTGCAACTTGAGGTTTTATCCTTCCATTAAATTTCCTTGGTCCTTGGGGATGATGAAATCGATTCTCATAAGGGTGAAACCGATTTCTGAACTCATGCTCAGCTCTAGCCTTTGATCTCATAACAACTTCTTGAGACTTGTTAGATTTTTCCAAAATAAATTGATAAATCTTCCTAGCTTTGAATTCTGGCTTGGTAGCAATTTCTTCATCAGGTAGAGAGGCAATCATACTCAAAAGTTCATGGCAGTCTTGACGCAAAAAGCTTCCTTGAAATTTCTCTCCAAAATACGCGGCTCCAATTTGATAAAATTGGTTCTGAAAATTCTTGAATTGAAGTTCAAAATCCATGGTGGTGAGCATCATCGACATCTTCAAAAGGAGGCTAAGAAAATTTGAAATCTTCTTGTCGACTTAGGGTGGTATCGATTTGCTTGCTTCTATCGACAATTTCTTTCTCCAAAAAATTGTCTTCTAGTCGACGTTCTTTAGTCGACTATTCCTTTGTATGAAGTCGACTTGCTTAAGTCGATTTATTCCTTAAACAAGACTATCAATTTGCTTCTCTTGCTCTTTAACCGAAAATTCAAGTATTTGCTATTGTGATTTGATGAATAAAAGAGGAGGTAGAGGTGCCTTTATATAGTGACCAAATTCTATTCCTAAGAGGTTTTAATTAGAGTAAAAAAGTAAGAATCATACCTGGATTAGGAGTCCATTACCTATTTGAAAAAGGTTGTCATCAACCAAATTAATTAGGATTCACAATCCTAATTGGAGAGGGAGTACGCATGAGAGGAGAAAGAATGTCGAGGCACCAAGGCAGCAGCCTTCTGCGCGGGCTTGGACAGGCGGCAGCGGCCTAGCGCTTGGCGCGCGAGGGCCCGCTGGTGTCGCGTGCTAGCGCGGTCCTCGTCTTCGCATGGCTCGGTGCTTGCCCGGGCCATGGCCTCGGCATGGCTGGTGCCTGCCTCGGCATGGCTCGGTACTTGCCGAGCTATGTCCTCGTGTGTGGCCGGTCTTGCGCGGCATGTCTTGGCCTGGTACGGGGCGTGGCTCGGCCTGGCGCGGGGCATGGCCGAGTCATGACCGTGCTGTGGCCTGGTCATGTCCGGATGCCACCGAGCCATAGCCGGCCATGCGTGGGTCATGCATGGTTCGGGCTTGGTGCTTGGCTCCTAATTTTTTCTTCCAATTAAATGGAAAAAATTCTTAAAATCTACAAAATAGAAATTAAGTTAGAAATTAAAATTATTGGGTTGCCTCCCAACAAGCGCTTGTTTAAAGTCATTAGCTTGACTTTCTCTTTTCTCCAATTTTTAAGTTGGAAAATAAATTGGTTCTTCCAAAATAATTTCCTCGATCCATCCTATTGGAAAAGGTTCAAAGAAAGGTTTTAATCTTTGTCCATTGACTTTGAATTGCGTCTTGGTAGTTGGACTATAGATCTCCACCGATCCATTTGGATATACTTTTTTTATCTCAAAAGGTCCAGACCATCTTGATCTCAATTTTCCAGGAAAACCTTTGATTTGTCCTATGAACAGTAAAACCTTTTGTCCTTCATGGAATGATCTCCTTAATATCTTCTGGTCATTAAAAGCTTTAGTTTTTTCCTTATAGATCTTTGAATTTTCATAGGCTTCATTCCTAATTTCTTCAAGTTCTTGTAAATGCAACATCCTTTGAATTCCAGCTTCATCGAAGTTAAGATTGCATTGCTTCACTGCCCACCAAGCTTTGTGTTCTATCTCCACAGGTAGATGGCATGGTTTTCAAAACACAATTCTGTATGGGGACATACCTAGGGGTGTTTTATAAGTTGTTCGATATGCCCATAGAGCATCTCCTAGTCGCATACTCCAATCTTTTCTCTGAACATTGACTGTTTTCTCCAGAATCAGCTACACTTGACGGTTGGATATCTCGGCTTGACCATTGGTTTGAGGATGATATGAAGTAGATACCCTATGGCTTACTCCATATTTTTCAACTAAGCCTTGTACAATTTTGTTGCAGAACTGAGTTCCACGATCACTGATGAGGGCTCTTGGTATGCCAAATCTATGAGGAATGTTGTTCTTTATAAATTTAACCACTGTTCTGGCGTCATCTCTCTCTGTAGCAACTGCTTCAGTCCATTTGGGAACATAGTCCACGGCTAGAAGGATATAGTATTTCTTTTCTGATGGAGGAAAAGGTCCCATGAAATCAACTCCCCATACGTCGAAGACTTCAACAACGTATACAGGATTTTGAATCATTTGATTTCTTCTCGAAATACTTCCCACTTTCTGGCAGCGTGGACAAGTCTTGCAATATTCGAAAGAATCTTGAAAGATTGTTGTCTAGTAAAATCCGCAATTTAGTATCTTTCTTGCTGTCTTCTTGTGTCCAAAATGGCCTCTGCTTTCGTCAGTATGGCAAAACTTCAGGACTGATTGAATTTCATTGTCAGGAATGCATCTTCTCATGACCTGATCAGAACCACATCTCCATAGATTTGGGTCATCCCAGAGATAATACTTGGCATCACTAATGATCTTCAATTTCTTCCCTTTGCTTAGATCTGGAGGTAAACGTCTAGTGACCAAGAAATTAACAATATCTGCATACCATGGAAGTTGAGAAACGGCAAACAAGTCTTCAAAAGGTAGCGCTTCATTGATTGCAGTCTCTTCATTGTTGCCTTCAATTCTGCTTAGATGATCAGCTACAACGTTTTCTGCTCCTTTATTGTCCTTGATTTCGATATCAAATTCTTGAAAGAGCAATAGCCATCGCATAAGCCTAGCCTTTGCATCTTTCTTTGCCATTAGATATCTCAATGCAGCATGATCAGAGTAGATTATCACCTTGAATCCCAGGATGTATGAACGAAACTTTTCCAAAGCAAAGACAACGGCAATGATCGGTCGTCAGCAAATCATAAAAATAAATTCCCAAACAAAATCCTAACTAAAGTAGATAGGGCAAGTAGGGGTCGATCCCACAGAGAGATAGGTTATTTATCTTTTTCTTAAAAGCAATAAAACAGATTAAAGAGAATTTTTATAGTGAAATCAAATCTAATCTAACTAACAATTAAAATCAACTAATAAAGCAATCAAGAAAATTAAGGAAAACAATTGATAAGAAAGCAGTGAATAATCAAGAAAACAATTAATAAAAGCCTCCAACATAGAATTAATATCCCTCTTGACAATTATAACATGGATCATTGATATCTAATAATTATGAAAACGAAGAATAGCTTGTCGTAATTAATTCCTAAATTACCTTAATTAGATAAGATTACCGGTTAAGACTTAAATTACCCCTATTGTTAACTTAACAAATCAATTATCGGTTAAGGCTTAAAGATTCACCAAGCAACAAAGCATTAGGAACTAGTAATTTATACAAGCAAAAAGAGCAATTTCTCACTCAAAGTCCCTTATTTCGCTTGGAAGGAGTGGTTAATTCTCAACCAATTGCTACAAACAACCAAGCCTGGACTGTCACGCCCCGACCCGAAAGTCGAGCACGGACAACCGCCGTGTCACCTCGAAACACTTGCCGGCCGGTCACGCATTTCAAAGCAACACGAAGCGTCAATATCAGATCAAAAATTAAGAAAACATGAATTAAGTATAAATTTAAAATACTGAAGTTTTCAAATCAAAGTAAGTGCGGATTCGTCAAAATCGACAATAGCAATAAAAATATTTCATCAATCGAAAACAAAGTCAAATCGAAATAATAAATCAATAGACAATAAACAATGCACGATATTGGCAATGAAAAGAGACAATGCCAGTGGGACCCATTACGTAGTGAGAAGTACCTCTAAGAACAGTGAATACAACCTACGCCACCGACTCGACCAGCAAAGGAAACGCAGAGTCCTAACTACCCTGAAAACACAGCAAGAATTTGAGGGGGTGAGTACACGAATGTACCCAGTGAGTGAGTCACCCTCAAAAGAGGACCCGAGAGGGTGGGGTGCACTCACAACCAAAACAGTTATGAATAATCCAGAGTTATAAAATCAAGTCATAATTCAAAACAAGTTCATAAAAATAATTTATCATTTTCATCAAACAAATGGGCTGCCAATAAAACCTATCTGGAGTGACCTTGGCCCGAGTCAACCTCCGGAACCGTCAGGGGCATTTTCATCATCATCAAATAATTAGTAAAAATATCATTTTTCTTATTTTTCCAAACAAGCCCGTTCCCCTGACGTTGGCCTGGGTCCGGTACTGCGTGGTGGCCACAACACACCTAGTTTAGCTCCCCCATGCACACGCCGAACCGGTGCAAATATATGGCGTGTCGGGCCTGGAGCGACGAACCATGTGGATCCAAATCAAACCATGGTCCGCCAAGTGAGTTCAACTACTAGCTAGTATAACCACCAACCCAAGCCATACGTACTCGCTGAACCGCGCCAGTCCACAAGTCCCCGTATGCTTATCAACAATTCAAAATCATATTCACAGGTAATTCATGCATCCAAAATCATTTAATAAAACAATTTGTAAATCATATAAATAAAACAGTATAAAACAGTTCCTCAACGGTTCTCCGTTGAGGACAGCCCACTCACAGTTCAGGGGACTCGTACACCCCCAAAGCCAATCCACTGTGAGGCTAGCCAATGTCTCGATCAGCGCCTCAGCCGTCTGATTGAGAAGCACGTCCAACACAAAGAAATCGTTAAAATCAATATCATAAATCAAAGTCATAAACCAGAGTAAAATCAAGACAATCAATCGAAACCAGGATAATAAATCAAAATGCCAAATTAGATAAATAATATAGAATAAAATCACAATAAACACATAACCCAGACCCACGGTCTAATATGGAGGAGTTTAACGCGTCAATTATGTGTTATAGCGTTTAATACGAGTTTCAGAGTCCAAATACACTTTCTAGAATTCATTTAATCATTTCTAGCCGTTAGGGGGCAAAACTGTAATTTCACATATCAAGGGTAAAACGGTAATTTTAGCCGACCTAGGGCAAAACAATAATTTTGATATCTTAAAGCTGTTACGGTGATCTTCTAACCTTACATGTTCAATTTACGCGATTAGACAAATCAAATCCTTTTCTAAGGGCAAAGTTGTAATCTTACTCATTCAGGGGTAAAATGGTCATTCACACTTATTACAGGTTCCACAACGTATATGCGAATTTATTGATGTAAGCGACATATTCGAATTCTTTCATTTCCATCCTTTAGAGTTAGTTTTGTAACTTGATGACCAAGGGTATAATTGTAATTTAGACCAATCAAGGATAACATGATAATTTTACCCAAAAGGTTCCAATACTGTAGATTTCCAATCCCGAAGGTGCGTTCTTGAAAGTTTAATTACATATACCGCACTGTTAGGGGCAAAATAGTAAATTTACCCATCAAGGGGTATTTCGATAATTTTACTCTTTCGAGGTACAATGACATTCTTTACGTGTCATAGTTGTTGATCCTAGTCAATCGGTCTCTAAATCGTAGTTCAACGGAATAGATTAGTGCACTTTTCTACTTAAGGGCAAAATAGTCATTTCGCTTTTAGGGGTAAGGTAGTCTTTCTACTGCTTATGTATAATTCCAATACTTTTATATACTTTATTTCACAATGTAAAATGACCGATTTCAAAATCGTGGCTTGATAGAATAAATTAGTATACTTTTACTAATTAAGGGTAATATAGTAATTTACCCACTCCAAGGTGAAAAGGACATTTTATGATCATACGTAGATTACGGACTAATACAAGAATGATTCGGATTTATTAACGCTATCGATGTCATCGAATTCGTTTAATACTTCTTTTAAGGGTAATCTAGTAATTTAAACATCCAAGGGCAAAACAATAGTTTCATCTATCAATTTATTTGCCATAACTATTTTTATTTATTTATTTAATTTAATTAATTTTATTTTCCTTTTCCTTTTCCTTTTTCCCTTTC
>AWUE01024171.1:0-15102 GCA_001974825.2 Corchorus olitorius
CTGTCAGAAAGTGGGAAATATTTCCAGAATAAGTCAAATGATTCAAAGTCCTATATTCGTCGGTTGAAATCTTCGATGTATGGGGAATTGATTTCATGGGACCTTTCCCTCCATCAGAAAAGAAGCATTACATTCTTCTAGCCGTGGACTATGTCTCCAAATGGATTGAAGCAGCTGCTACTGAAAAGGACGATGCCAGAACAGTGGTCAAGTTTATAAAGAATAACATTCTTCATAGATTTGGCATACCAAGAGCCCTCATAAGTGATCGTGGAACTCACTTCTGCAACAAAATTGTACAAGCCTTAGTTGAAAAATATGGAGTAAGCCATAGGGTATCTACTTCATATCATCCTCAAACCAATGGTCAAGCCGAGATTTCTAACCGTCAAGTGAAGCTGATTCTGGAGAAAACAGTCAATGTTCAGAGAAAAGATTGGAGTATGCGACTAGGACACCCCTTGGTATGTCCCCATACAGAATTGTGTTTGGAAAACCATGCCATTTACCTGTGGAGATAGAACACAAAGCTTGGTGGGCAGTGAAGCAATGCAATCTTAACTTCAACAAAGCTGGAATTCAAAGGATGCTGCATTTACAAGAACTTGAAGAGATTAGGAATGAAGCCTATGAAAATTCAAGGATTTACAAAGAGATAACGAAAGCTTTTCATGATCAGAAGATATTAAGAAGATCATTCCATGAAGGACAAAAGGTTTTGTTATTCAAGGGACAAATGAGAAAATTCCCTGGGAAATTAAGACCAAGATGGGCTGGTCCTTTTGAAGTACGAAGAGTATATCTCAATGGATCGGTAGAAATCTATAATCCAACCTCCCAGATGCAATTTAAAGTCAATGGACAAAGATTAAAACCATTCTTTGAGACTTTTCCCATAGGATGGATTGAGGAAATTATTTTGGAAGAACCAATTTATCTTCCAAAATAGGGGAACTGAAGAAAAGAGGAAGTCAAGCTAATGACTTTAAACAAGCGCTTGTTGGGAGGCAACCCAATAATTTTAATCTCTAACTCAATTTTTATTTTACAGATTTTAAAATTTTTTCCATTTAATTGGAAGAGAAATTTTTTTTTCAAGAGATGGAAGAAGCCAAGCACCGAGCCACGAACCATGCATGAACCATACATGGCCGGCCCTGGCTCGGTGGCATCAAGACAAGGCCCGGGCATGTCCAAGCCACAGCCGGCCATGCCCGGCCATACCGCAAAGGATGGCCAAGACAAGAAAGCTATGACCCGGACAGTACCGAGCCATGCCGCCCATCAGCAAGACATGCCGCATGCCAGCACGCGACATTGGCAGGCTATCCGCGCCAAGCAGCAAGCCGCTGCTGCTGCCTAGCCCGCGCGCGCAGCAGCAGGTCGCTGCTGCTGCCTCAGTCCGCGCACAAGGTAGCGCTGCTGCCTTGGTGCCGCGACACTTTCCTACTCTCATGCACTCCTCTTCCAATTAGTATTTTGACTCCTAATCAATTTGGATGATTACCACCTTTTCCAATTAGGTAATGGACTCCTAATCCAGGTATGATTCTTACTTTTTACTCTAATTAAAATCTCTTAAGAATAGGATTTGATCACTATATAAAGGCACCTCTACCTCCTCTTTTATTCACCAAAACAAGAAGCAATATTGGAGAGAAAAATTTTCGGTTTGAGCAAGAGAATAGTTGACTATACCAAGTCGACAAAAGAAGAATTTTTGGAAGAAGCTTATCAACTTAAGCAAGTCGAAAAGTCGACAATTTTTTGGAGCAAAATTGTTGACAAATTTGCAAGCAAACCGACGCTACTCTTCATCGACAAGAAGAAAATTTTTGGAGGAAAATTGCCGACAAGAAGCAAGCAAGTCGACACCCCTCAACGTCGACAAGGAAATTTTGATTTTTCCTAGCCCTTGTGAAGATGTCGATGATGCTCACCATAATGGATTTTGAAGTTCAATTCAAGAATTTTCGGAACCAACTTTATCAAATTGGAGGCGCGTATTTTTGAGAGAAATTTCAAGGAAGTTTTCTGCGCCAAGATTGCCATGAACTTTTGGACATGATTGCCTCTCTGCCTGAAGAAGATATTGCTACCAAGCCCGGATTCAAAGCTAGAAGAATTTATCAATTTCTTTTGGAAAAAGCTAACAAGTCTCAAGAAAGCTGTTATGAGATCAAAGGCTAGAGCTGAGCATGAGTTCAGAAATCGGTTTCATCCCTATGAGAATCGATTTCACCATCCCCAAGGACCAAGGAATTTTAATGGAAGGATAAGACCACAAGTTGCACATTGGAATAGGCCCCTTTCCATGCCCCGGATGGGAGGATACCAAACTAAGCCCTATAGGCCACCATATAGACCTCCTATGCGATGTGCACCCTTTCCTCAAAGAACTCATGATCCAAATTATGCCTCTTCATCAAATAGGCCGATTGAAACTGTCTTTACTATGGAAGAATTCAAGGCTCCATCGCCATGAAAGGAAATCAAGGATCCGGTAGATGGTCAAGGTGAAGACAAAATTGTGATTATTGCTTCTGATTCTGAGTCAAGTGATGCTTCTTGTGATAAAGAGGAAGAAGAGGTTAACCAAGAAAAAGAGGGTGAGGAAGAGCTTCATCCTTTCCTTGTTCGATGCAACGAGATTAGTGATCAGATTACTAGCTTAAGAGATGATTTTAATAATATAATTGGAAATTTGGATGACCTCTTCAATTTATTGGAGAAGGCTCTGAATAAACCAATTTAGGCTTAGATTTAAATTTCTTGTTTTTAGATTTAAGATTTATTTTTATGCATCTTAGGATTAGTTATCTAGTTTATGCTTTAATTTTCCTTTATCTTATGTTTTTATTTTTCAAGTTTCATTAATAAACTATCTATCCAGTTTTATTTTTCTATCACTTTAATTTTCTATTGCCTTTATGTCTGAGTAATCTTCATCAAGCCATCATGTATGTTTTCTTGAACCTTAACTCTTTCTTTTTGGTAAGATATTATAGCATGAATTGTTTGCTTTTACATTGAGGACAATGTGAATTTTAAGTGTGGGGGGGTGATTACTTGATAGGTTTAGGTTTATTGCTTGAATAATTGAGTCATATGCTATTTATTTGCATGAGAACTTAGGATAGAAAATTGTTTGTTTTTGGATTGATTATTCCCCAATTTTTTTTATTATTTAAAAAAAAATTGATTTTCGAATTTAAAAAAAAGTTTTGAGAATTTTTGAATTTTTCATGCATAAATTGATTAATTGATTTGATTATGATTGATGAATGCTTAGAATTTTAATAATGGTTGATTTATTGATTGAGTTATAGCATGTTGTTTGATATCTTAGAATTAGGTATAATTAAAGTTTGTGATATGATCTTATTTATTAATTGCCTCTATGATTATCTATTTCTTGAACTTGTGTTCAATCTTGATTGAAGTTATGATTGAGAAAGTATGTTATTGGTATATGTCAAGAATAAGTGTGGGGGACTACTTATAAAAAGGGTAATTAAAAAAAAAAATTGTTTTTAAAAAAGAAGTGCTCTCATGACAAGAGGAGAAGAGGTATTTCTGCATACTAAAAAAAAAATTCCATTGTTGTCACTCTTTTCTTAAACAAAAGGAGTTAGTAACCCTTGGAAAGAGGATAAGAGGCATGGAATTGCAGAAATATTGTCCCTCTAAAAAAATAAAAGAAGGAGTCCTTCTAGAGTGCTAGTAGCCTCAAAAGGGAGTTAGTAACCCCTAAATCATGAATACTTCGAGGTTAGTAACCTCAATTTTCTAAAAACAATTACCCTTGAAAATCTATTATAACCCACAATGACCCTTGATGTATATCTGTGGCACTACAATCTCTTGAGTAATAGAGAAAGAGAGGAAAACATAAGCCTATAGAAAGAAGTAGTTATAGAAAGTGAAAAATAGTAAGTGATTAAAACTACTTTGATTATGGCTACTTAAGAATGATGATACTTGTTATGTCTTGATTTTTGAATTTATTATTATTATTATTCTTTGTTATATGTTTTCATGATTGAATTGATTCTTGGATGAGTGTGTGAGTTCAAATTGATTCTTAGAAAAATTGATTTTTAATTAACTAACACATTGATTTGCTAAGGGACTAGCAAAGTTCAAGTGTGGGGGAATATGATTGAGCCAAAAACAACCCTATTTTTATGCCTATTTTACTATGTTTTTGGATCTATTTATGCTTAATTATATGCTATTTTGATGAAATTTGTGTTTTAAGTTCTTAAGTGATGTGAAATTGAGAAATTGTTATTTTTCACCTCTTTTGGAGCTATTTTGATATCGTTTTACAAAGATTTTAGCAAAGCAATTTTGAGCATAGATTCGGAGATTCGAAGTTCGTGTTTGAAGACCATTTGAAGATAATTTGAAGACTTGAAGACCATCGAAGATTTATTTCAAGAGGAAGAATTGAAGAATTGGAGTTTTAATTGAAGACAAGTCATGAAGAAGCCCTCAAGCTTTGGTATTTATGGATAATTTATATGGGAAAATACTCAACCCATATAAAATATTAATTGGAATTAAAATCCCAATTAATGACTCCTAAATCCAAGGAAATACCAAAATCCCGTAGATTCCCGATTCTAGTCCTAACAGGATTAGGATTCAGGAGCAGTTTTGGTAGAAAATTCATAACTTTCTGCTCAGACCTCCGTTTGAAGCCCATGAGTACTCGTTGGAAAGATGACTCCGAGATCTACAACTTTCTTTTGAAGTCCAAGACCGAGTTCTGTCATCTTCAAGCCCAAAAATGCCATCAAAGTCACTATACGAATTCAGCAAAAATTCAGGATCCTATTTTGACTTGGATTCTACTCTAGAAAGACTTTTAATTCAACTTGGAGCCCAAGTTAGACCCTTAAACCGTCCTACACTCCTTTCCAAGTTAGGTTTGGAATTTCTAGGGTTATTTTCACTATAAATAGGCACCTTAGGTCTAGGTTTTCAACACAATACACACACAAGTAGATCTAGAAATTATTTTGTAGAATTGTTGAAGTTTTGGAGGACAAAAGCCTCTGTGCCGCCGCCCCCTTCTCTTCTCATCCATGAGATAAGTTTTTCTTCTTATTCTTTGGATGCTCACTCAATTTATGAGTGAGTAATTCTTTTCTTTACTCCAATGTAGAATTTAATTGATCTCTTGACATATATATTGGTGAGATTTTGTGCTTTTATATGATAATTGTTAGAGTATTCTTTTGATCTCTGTTTTAATTCTATGTTGCTTGTTTTGATTGATTGAGCCCGCACTTTCATGATAAATTAAGTTAGCATTAGCTAGACCAAGTCGCGGATTGACGTTCAGGCTTGGTTGTTTGTAGCAATTGGGGGAGGACGGAAGTCCCTTCCAAGGGAGATAAGGAACTTTGAGTGAGAAATTGCTCTTTGTGCTTGTATAAATTGCTAGTTCTTAATGCTTTGATCCCTAGCAAATCTTTAAGGCTTTGCGGCTAATTGATTAGTTAGGAGGAAAAAGGGGTAATTTAAGCTCTTGCGAGTAATCTTACCTAATTAAGGTGATTTAGGATTTAATTCCGACAAGCTATTCTTCGTTTTCATAATTATTAGATATCAATGATCCATGTTATAATTGTCAGGAGGGATCTTAATTCTATGTTGGAGGTTTTTATCAATTGTTTTCTTAATTATTCACTGCTTTCTTGTTAATTGTTTTGTTTAATTTTCTTGATTGTTTTCTTGATTGATTTTAATTGCTAGTTTGATTAGGTTTAATTTCACTATAAAAATTCTCTTTAATTTGTTTAATTGTTTTAAGAAAAAGATTAATAACCTATTTCTCTGTGGGTTCGACCCCTACTTGCCCTATCTGCTTTAGTTAGGAATTTGTTGGGAATTTTATTTTTATGATTTGTTGACGACCGATCAGATGTATGAACGAAACTTTTCCAAAGCAAAGACAACGGCAAGCATTTCTTTTTCTGTGGTGATGTAGTTCTTCTGAGCAGCATCCAGAGTTCTTGAAGCATAGTAGATGACATGAGGTACCTTATCTACTCTCTGACCCAGAAAAACTCCGATGGCGACGTCACTTGCATCACACATTACTTCGAATGGTAGTTTCCAATCTGGTGTCTTCACAATTGGTGTGGTGGTGAGGGCAGTCTTCAATTTGTCGAATGCTTCTTTGCAGTCATCTCCAAACTCGAACTCTACATCTTTCTGAAGTAGTCTACACATTGGTGCCGAAATCTTCGAGAAATCCTTGACACATGTTGGGTATGGCAGGTTCTGAACTACATCAACTTTGGCTTTGTCGACTTGCATCCCTTCTTTGGATACTGCAAAGGAATATTTACCTCTAAATTTCGAAGTGAATTGAGTGGTTGTGCAAATCTTTGAGGAAACAGTGGTGGACCGTAAATGGTCTCCATCTTCTTCATCCCTTCGAATCTTGATTTAGGTCGAGAAGCTCTTGGTGATGAAGTAGATTGCTCCTTCTTGGGTTCGGCTGGAATCTTCTCTCCTTGGAACGCTTGAATGTTGGATGCAGCTACTGGTGCTAGCTCAGCAGGGAAAACAGGTGCTGGAGGCAGTGATATCGTAGGTAGAATCGGCACAATTGAAGGTGCTTGGGTGGATTGAGATTCTTTTTGCAGAAATTGTGTGAACATGTTGGTGAGAGTCTCTTGTTGGCTGGCCAACGATGAGACTACTTGGTCTAAATGCTCCATTTTTTCTTTTATTTCGGCAAAAGAGTCTTTCTCTGATGAGTTGGTTGTAGAGTATTCATCCACCGTGCTGAGTTGGTAGATGTTTTCTGTCATGGTGTCGAGCAGCTTCCTTGCTTCTTCAGGAGTTTTGAGTGTATAACTGCCTCCACTTGAAGAATCAATATAGATTCGATCTTCGTAGAGGAGTCCATCATAAAAATTCTGAATCAACAGTGCTTCACTCAGATTGTGGTAAGGCCAGCTTGCACAAATCTTGTTGTACCTTTCCCAGTATTGGTGCCACTTCTCGCTAGATAATTGTTGACAAGTAGTGATTCTTCTTCTGACATCTGCACGTTTCGCTTCTGTAAAATACTTGTTCAAGAATGCTGTCTCCAATCCTTTCCACGAGGTTATGGATTTTGATGATAAGCTCACAAACTAGCTCCTTGCTTTTCCTTCAAGAGTGAGTGGAAAAGTTCGAAGTTTAGCTTGTTCTTCAGGCATCCCAGTGATTGCAGCACTCTTAATAAAGAAAACTTGCAGGTGCTCATGAGGATTCTCATGAGGCTCTCCTTGAAAAATCGGCAACATACGGATTACTCCTGGCTTCAGTTTTTATGTCATAACCAAGGCTGGATAATCAATACAGATGGGCAGTACTTCACAGTTGAAAGTCAGCTCCCTTAACGAACGTGGTTGCTCCATTGAGTTTTTCCTACAAAATAAAAGAATACCAAGTGCAAATTAAAATAGAAAAAGAAAGAGAAAGAAAAATAAAACGCAATCTCCCCGGCAACGGCGCCAAAATTTATGGTCGGTCGTCAGCAAATCATAAAAACAAAATCCCACCAAAATCCTAGCTAAAGCAGATAGGGCAAGTAGGGGTCTAACCCACAGAGAGATAGGTTATTTATCTTTTTCTTAAATCAAACAAACAAATTAAAGAGAATTTTTATAGTGAAATTAGACCTAATCTAACTAACAATTAAAATTAACTAAGAAAGCAATCAAGAAAATTAAAGAAAACAATTGATAAGAAAGCAGTGAATAATCAAGAAAACAATTAATAAAAACCTCCAACATAGAATTAATATCCCTCTTGACAATTATAACATGGATCATTGATATCTAATAATTATGAAAACGAAGAATAGCTTGTCGGAATTAATTCCTAAATTACCTTAATTAGATAAGATTACCAATTAAGGCTTAAATTACCCCTACTGTTAACTTAACAAATCAATTACCGGTTAAGGCTTAAAGATTCACCAAGCAACAAAGCATTAAGAACTAGTAATTTATACAAACACAAAGAGCAATTTCTCACTAAAGCCTGGACTATTAATCCTCGACTTGATCTAGCTAATGCTAACTTAATTTATCAAGAAAGTGCCGGCTCAATCCATCAAAATAAGCAACATAGAATTAAAACAGAGATCAAAGGAATACTCTAACAATTATCATATATAAGCACAAAATCTCACCAATATATAAGTCAAGAGATCAATTAAATTCTACATTGGAGTAAAGAAAAGGATTACTAACTCATGAATTTAGTGACCATCCAAAGAATAAGAAGAAAAACTTAGCTTATGGATGGAAGAAGAGGGGGTGGCGGCACAAGGGCTTTTTGTCCTCCAAATCTTCAATAATTCTACCAAATACAATTTCTAGATCTACATATGTACTAAAAACCTAGACCTAAGGTGGCTATTTATAGTGGAAATAACCCTAGGAATTCCAATCCTAACTTGGAAAGAGGTCTAAGTCCGTTTTGGGTCTAACTTAGACTCCAAGTTAGATTAAAAGTCATCCTAGAGTAGAATCCAAGTTAAAATAGGATCCTGAAAAAATCATGATTTTGTGCAGTGACTTCGACGGCATTTTCGGGCTTGAAGATGGCAGAACTGGGTCTTGAACTTCAAAGGAAAGTTGTAGATCACGGAGTCAGCTTTCCAACGAGTACTCATGGGCTTCAATCGGAGGTCTGAGCAGAAAGTTATGATTTTTCTACCAAAACTCCGCCTAAATCCTAATCCTGTTAGGACTAGAATCGGGAATCTACGGGATTTGGATATTTCCTTGGATTTAGGAGTCAGTAATTGGGATTTTAATTCCAATTAATATCTTATATGGGTTGAGTATTTTCCTATATAAATTATCGAAAAATACCAAAGCTTGAGAACTTATTCATGACTTGTCTTCAATTAAAGCTCCAATCTTCAATCCTTGCTCCTTGAAATAATTCTTCAAAGTCTTCAAATCTTCAAAATTATCTTCAATGAGTCTTCAAACACGATCTTCGAATCTCCAAATCTATACTCAAAATTGCTTTGCTAAAATCTGTGTAAAAAATCATCAAAATAGCTCCAAAAGAAGTGAAAAATAACAATTTCTCAATTTCACATCACTTAAGAATTTAAAACACAAATATCATCAAAATAACATACAATTAAGCATAAATAGATCCAAAAACAAAATAAAATAGCCATAAAAATAGGGTTGTTTTTGGCTCAATCAATTTTCTTGAAAACTATGACTCTTTTGAAAACCATTTTGTTGGACTCCTCCAGATATTCCAAGTGCCTTTATTTTCCTTTTTTCTTTTTTCATTTTTTTTCATTTTTTTTGATTGATTGATTTTTTTGATTATTCGGAAATCATGACATAAATCTATACCACCCTTCTTTGAAATGACCTTCCTAATGATGAACCTGAGCGAATTGATTTGCGCTCTTTGAATTGTGCACTGCTTCTTCTGGTTGAAAGAAATGTTTGGGACATTGAAAATTATCCTGGATGATTTAAGGGACAATTGAGAAAATTGAAATTCGATCATTTTTCCCTCAAGGTATTGTGATAACATTAATACTATGACCAAATTGCTCCTTTTAGAAGAACATAGGACTTCGAT
This sequence comes from Corchorus olitorius, assembly GCA_001974825.2. Classification (NCBI taxonomy): domain Eukaryota; kingdom Viridiplantae; phylum Streptophyta; class Magnoliopsida; order Malvales; family Malvaceae; genus Corchorus; species Corchorus olitorius. The sequence goes on from AWUE01024171.1 coordinate 9,637, forward strand.
GTTGGGTTCAAAGAGAATGGGTTTAACCGAGACTTGAAAGAATGTGAAGTGTGGGAGCAGTGTTGACGCCAATCATATTGTCTCTACAAAACCTTTTGGAAAACATAGATTCAGTCACCTTGAAATCATCGCTTTGACCAAAACTGATTTTGAAACATCTTTCGATTGAAACACCGTCATTCCTTTGCTCATAACTCGAAATCATAGTTTTGATTAAAACTTATTTTGAAAATTTTGATTAAAACTCATCATTCCTTTGCTCATAGTCCAGATAAAGGCCATTGACCCTTCTGCGAACACGCTTGATTCAGTTTTAGTGGTAAACACCAATCCATCTCAAAAGCATATGATTGATTATCCGAAGAAAACCATCCCTTTATTATCATTATCCTTTAATGCAAACTCATGCAAATATTTACAAAGAGTTCCCATATCTACCAAATGCATGTTTGAAGGTAAATGAAAAAGGTAAGGAAAATGCCCCTGTTTGGCACCCATCTCTAAGATTGATCCAAAGTAAATCGACTTGTCGTTAGCTCTGTCTGCGATATCAACATCTGTGAAATTGCGAAGGCTTTAAGAAATAAAATGATGTATGTTAATGAGTGATGTGACGATGTTCTGAACTAGGGAATGCATCCACTTTATTACAAAAACGACGAAGTGAAACAAAAGCCCACACAACTATCCTAATGCTCTTGGGCAGAAACATCAGGGATCCTAATCTGAAACCAATCTCTGCTGCTCCATTCACTCAGATAACCATCCATGTTGTCCATGCGCTGATTAGAAACTCAACAACCCTGCTTTGATCAATGTTTTTACTCTTTTCTTCAAACTGGTGCAATCCTCCGTGGAATGACCTTAAACATTCATATGGTATTCGCATTGCACATTGAGATCATACCACATGGGATAAGGAGGTTGCATGGAATCCACATACACTGGTTCCAGAAGGCCCTGCTGTATAAGTTGATGAAGCAATTCTGTATAAGTCATGGGAATTTGGGCAAACTTGAATCTATCCTGGTGAGACATGTACCCCTTTTGTTGGTCCTTTGGAATGGTTGATTCTGAACCAAGTGATGACACTAGCCTTTTCTTTGATTCTTGAGGATACTCATGAGATTGAAAACTTGGTTGAGGAACCAACTGGTATGGATAGGGATCTTGATTCACATATGAGTTTGTTGGTGGAAGTGGTGGATAAGGATAATAAGGAGGGTATGGATTATATGGCCCCGAGTGATCAAACTGTTGTCCTCTAGAGCTGGCTAATGGTGCTTTCTATGCCACTCTGCACGCCAGTTTGATTCTTCTTCGTCTTTGCCTTTTTCCCGCTTTTAACCTTTCTTGACCTGAAATTGGCTCAATTGAGGAGGTATGAGGTATCAGTTGGCGGTTTAGGCACGAATGGGGTTCGAACAACAAGCGGAAAGTTTGACTGGTTGGGATTGATTTGGTTAGGTTCAACACTTCCTGCTTGTCTCATACCAATACTGTCTACTGTCATGTCTTGCCCTTCTGACACTGGATGATCTTCTTGCGTTGTTTTTCCCTTCAGTTCCGCTAGCTGATGCTTCATCCTGCTCATCTGCTTTTTCAATTCCTCATTCTCCTTCTTCATCTGGTGGTATTCAGTTAACTGCTCTCCTTCCATTGCCCCTTTTTCCGTTGAATCCTTCAGAAACTGATACACATTTTAAGAACCATCAGAAATCTTTCTATTGAGAAACGGTACTGCTCTCTTATTGTGGAACAGTGCGAATGATTTAATGGAATGCATGAATGAACGCCATGGCATGATGAATGAATGCATGAAGAAAAAATGGATGTATGATGCCTTGAAAGAATGAATTCGTACAAACAAATGGAAGATCAAACTAAACTCAAAGAACTTCCTCCTTCCATTGATAGCAACTGTCATTACACTATTCCATTATACCCAACTTCAGAGATAGCCTTAAATTTATACAAGAGAGGCTAAAGTAACAAAAGAAAGCCCAAACAAACTCCCCAAAAGTCCTTAGGCATAAACATCATGACTTAAGTCAGATCAACACCATCAAGCTCTCTGCTTACTAGTTCTTGGTTCTGAAATTTGGAGTACCTGTTGGCTCAAAAGTCAGCTTTCCCTCCTCAATCAACTTTTGCACGTCATTCCTCAGCCTTGTGCAACCTTCGGTGGAATGGCCTACTGCTTTAGAATGATATTCGCAATGGGCATCACCTTTGTACCATTTAGGGTAAGGTGGCTTCATGACGCGTGTGTATTGTTTGAGTCCAAGTAAGCCTCTTTGCACTAACCGAGGAAGCAATTCTATAAAAGAGATTGGAATCGGGCTTATTGGCCTTTTTTGATTCCTCCTAGAACAAAGTGGTTGAGTGATTGATGGTGGTTTTGGCATTTGAGCGGGTGGTTGAAAATTCTGCAGCGAATGAGGTGGGTACTGGTGAGGATTCAGAGGATTTCCCCAAGATCCAGTATTCAGAGGATATGAAGGTGGTGCAGAGTGGAGAGGCAATGTTGACTGGTGTGCGGTACTTTGGGATTGCATTGCTCCAAGAGATTGCACCTTTGACACATAGCCCTTCAATTGCTCTACTTGCTTGGTAAATTCATCTATCCCTTTTGCAACTATGTCCAAGTTCGAAAGCTTTTCTATACCTGAAGCATGCCCTGATTCAGGGTGAGTTTGATGTGTTGATGACCTCAAAAGAAGCTCCTTGACCCCTTCCTCGTCACCAATGTTCACCGCTAGCTTAGCAACCTGCTTTTTCAGCTCATCCATGTCGGATTCCAACCTTTCTTGCCTGCCTTCTAAACGGCTTATCCTCACTTCCATAAACCTCTGATTACTTTCCAAGTGCTGCATTCGAGCTTCCAACCAATCTCCCATACCTTAACCGTATCTGAGACTTCCTACTAAACAACTGAAATGATGCATAAAAAGCACTGAATAAGCGACATTTACACATGATCTAGGTAGACAAACTATGTACAAAGATGCATTAACTCAAAAATGATTGTAATAATGCAAAATGGACTCATGAATATGTGTACAAATGAATATTTTGATACTTTGACCAACTATAGGAATGTGTATGATAATATAACATAACATGGCAATATATATTGATAAACAAATGAAAGTCATAGATATGCATGGTCAATTATGGAACATATGAATGCATGAGGAGGCAAAAATGATGTCATGATATGTAAAGATGAATCCTGCCACACAAATAGGTTATGCCAATGCAGGTGCAAAAAGATAAAACAAAAGGGAAGAAACAAAAACTCGTTAGTAACTGAACATAAAAAAATCGCTAAAAATCTTAAAGAAAAATTATGCCCCCTTTTATTCTTGAATAACAAAACCTTTTTATTTTCCCGAAAAATCAAAAGGACGAAAATGTCCTTGAGGCAGGTGGTCTATTTATTGAGAGTAAAAGGGGTTACTCTCTCTACAGTCCTTATTTTGAAAAACGAGAGGTAAGGGTAAGAGATGTTCCTTATGTGTACCAACTTATATGCTGGCTTGGTCCAATCAAACCTAAGAGGTTCCCAATTTTGACCCGACAAAGTCTCATTGGGGGGAGGTCTTTTGCACAACCTGCCCGGGGACCTGGTTGGTCCCACGAAGGCTCGCTTATTACACCTCCCAAAATCTAATCAAGGTGGCCAAAATGTAAATGCAAGATGCAATCTAAGTGACACGTGTGAAGGAATAACTTACCATCACCCTAAAACGACACCTGACAGACCTAGTAACTAACCACAACAGAAGACAAAGAAAACAACAAGATATGGGTGAAGATAGCAGAAATATCAAAGCATGAAAACAATAAACATCAAAACAAACAAAACAAAGCAACCGTTTTTATTAACCCTAGATCTTGTTTAAACTACGTGAGGCCTGACTCTCTAAACCTGTCCCCAGTGGAGTCGCCAAGCTGTCAAAACGTTCAGGTCCGGGGAACCCTGCCGAGTCGACCGTTGAAAAGGAGTCGCCACTAATCTTTTTTATAGTGTGATTAGCCACCTATCTTAAGTTTAATACTAACCTAGGCTTGGCGAAGGTAGTACTAAACCTAACCATGTCTACTTAACCAGAGATTCTGGGTTCGGGAATCGATTACGCTCGGGGAAGGATTAGCACCCCCGAGACGCCCGTCAAGTGACAGTACCTCTAGTCTAAATCTAAATCTAGGGTTTATACTTAATCGGTTGCTTTTTATCTTTGATTATTATCTAAAAGGGTTATAAAAGAAAATAAAACCGTTTTTGAAAAAAAATGTCAAGAATTTGTTCTCTTCTTGATCCTTTTCTCTTCGAAAAGGAAATTTTGAAAATGCAGTGAGAAAATGTTTTTACCATTTTTATTTTTCAAGAAAAGCTTGATCAATTTTATTATTTTCCAAAATTTTCTTTTGGATTTTTAGACCTTTATTTTCCAAAATCTCCTTTCGGAATTACCTTTTATTTTCCAAAATCTCCTTTAGGATTCCTTAATTAAAAAAAACATTCCTTTTGAAAATACTTACCTTGAAATCTCTTGATTTGCTAATTTCTTAATTTTGAAAACTGAATAAGAGAACATGATTTGGAAAACCCTTTTTGAAAACCTTTTATTGTGTCTTTTAAATTTTCTGATTTTTCCTCTTTTTTTGATTTTTTCATCTTTTGACCTAAATATCAACTAATGCATGTATGGGATGATGGATGCAAAGTCCGGTTTATTAATTGATTAATAAAAAGGAGTTTACTTGAATTGGCCTTTACGAACCTAGCCCGGCCCCCCAGGGATATTTTTAAAGACCACTCAATCTCAGAGCGAAATCTCGAGAGGTCGTGCCCGAGCACCTTTACCCGAGATTGGCCCGTCATAGCTAAAACGCCCCTTTATTAATCGAGATTTATAAAGGTGGCATGGAATGCAAATAGTTATAATTAATCAAATAAATATGATATGCATGCAATTTACTCTACTTTACCTCTACACTAATTACTTAATTATTACTAACCAAGACCTACATGGGTCAATTAACAAATTGCTAATAACTAAAAGAAATAAAAGCTTATGGGTCGGACTGGACGTACGGGGGACCTTTTCTGCACACTAAGGAAATTGATCAGTAAAATTCAGGAAACCACCAAAATATCAACCAATCCAAATATGCAAATGGCAGATTAAAATAAATCAAAATAATGACTAAATCAAAATGACATTAACATGCAAAAGAAATAAGTTTCAATGACCAAATACTAAATGGCAAAATATGGACCAAGATATAATCAAAAGAAATCAATTCCTTAATTAAAGACTTAATTTTTAGTCAATATTCATCCAAATATATTCTTAATCCCTTTTCAAGTTAACCTCAATTTAAAAGATCTAATCTTTAATTTCCAAATTATGGTTTTCAAATTAAAGCTAGCTCGAAAAATGGACCGAATCCAAA
>AWUE01024172.1:0-23382 GCA_001974825.2 Corchorus olitorius
CTTTATCTTCTTATTTTAATCTTTGTGCATGAGTTTTGATGTTGTTTTACTTGAACGATTTTGAATGATTGAGTTTTGAAAGTTTGAAGGTTGAGAGAATTTGGGAGAATTGAAAATTTTGAAGTTTGAAGAAAATAAAGTAAAGGGCAAAATAGTCCAAGGGGGGGCGGTGGCTAGTAAAAGGGGGCGGTATTTAGTAATACCCTTTTGTAAAGTGGTAAGGTTGCGTTTGGTTGATGAGAATGTTCTATTCCCATGGAAATGTTGATATGGGAAAGTTTTTTATCCATGTTTGGTTGTCCCAACAAAGATTCCTATAGGCAGTGTAGTCATGAGACTCATGACCACATATCCACTAGTCTTGGATTGATCTTTTTGTTAGTACTAGTCTTCATTTCCACGTATGTTGCACATGATTCATCATGTTTAAATTAAATGAAAATTAAATTAATAATTGAAATTAATTATAAGTAGAGATGTTAAAACATAACATGAACTCGATAACCCGCCCATCTCTTCCGAACCCGATTTGACCAGAAAAAAAAGTAAATGACTCGAACTCGTACGATCTAGACCCGACAAACACATAACTCGAATGACCCGAGAATATTATAAAATAAAATTATATTTTATTCTATAAAATCCATATTATTATAATTTTAACCGTTCTAAATTATCATTTATTCAATGAAATTTATATTATTGTTATAATTTTACCTATTATGATTAAATTTGCTAAACTTCATTATATGAACAATAATTATATGAATAAATACTAAATCTGTTATATGAATAATTTATGATAAATTTATAATTAGTAATTTATTTTTTTACAAATTGAATAAATAATAATAATTAATTAGTAATATGTTGACAATTGTTTCTATTAGGTTTACTATTAATCTCACTGGTAAAAGTTATAATTCCATTTTCATTTTTATGGATATATATATTATTAATTAATTTATAATTTTAATTTATGTAATGAAAGAAAATAAATTTATATATTATATAACCAATATTTATTTGAACACATACCCCACTTAATAATTACTAATTATGTATTTAATATTCAAAACGTAAAATTTTATTTCTAAAAAAAACTATAAAAGTTTGAACAATGTCATTTAATAAATATATTTAAAAATTCTAATATATCATTTTTTTAATTAAAATAATAAATGGTAAACTAAAATAGTTATAAGGATATTAGATTTAATAAAATGAAAATAGAGTATTTAGTTGAGTAAAATAGTAAAATTGTGAAATAAAATAGTTATAGAGATATTAGATTTAATTAAATAAATATAGAGTTTTTAGTTGAGTAAAACAATAAAAGTTTAAACAATGACATTTCAGAAATATGTTCGAAAAATAAGGATATAACGGGTTATTCAAAAGTTTTACAAGAGATCGTACTTTTTAAAGATTATCGCCCGATTAGTTTGTGTAATGTAATCTTTAAGATTGTTTCTAAAGTGATAGCTAATCGGCTTCGTGAAGTTTTGCCATTGGTCCTAATCAAAGTGCATTTGTTCCTGGTAGAATGATTTTTGATAGTTCAATTATTGCTTTTGAATCCGTACATTATATGAAGAATAAGAGAAGTGGAGAGGAGAAACATATGGCACTTAAACTCGATCTGAGTAAAGCTTATGATCGAGTAGAATGGGTCTTTATGGAAGGGATCATGTCTCGATTAGGGTTTGCGGATCGTTAGATCTCATTGATTATGGAATGTGTAAGAACAGTGCGGTATTCTATTTTTGTGAATGTTTCGCGTACAGAATCTTTTGCACCCACAAGGGGTATCCGGCAAGGTGACCCTTTATCTCCATATCTCTTTCTGTTTTGTATGGAAGGCTTATCATGTTTGCTGCAACGAGCTGAGCAGTGTGGTGCTATTAAAGGAGTAGCAGTGAGTCGTTATGCCCCACGCATTTCCCACCTGTTTTTTGCGGACGACAGTCTTTTGTTTTTACGGGAAAATGTGGGAGAGTGTGATGTGGTATTTGATCTGCTGCGTCAATTTGAATTAGCATCGGGGCAACAGATAAATATAGATAAGTCGGCCGTGATGTTTAGTAGTAACACGTCGGTTGAAGTGCGGGACTCAATCATGCAGCATCTGGGAATACTGAAAGTTTTGGAACGGGACCGATATCTGGGTATGCCAATTATGATTGGACGATCCAAGAAGGTGGAATTACAAGTTATTAAAGAGAGATTGTGGAAACGTCTGCGGAGCTGGAGTGGTAAGTTGTTATCTATTGCTGGTAAATCAGTAATGATCCAATCCATAGCACAAGCAATTCCGACTTACCTTATGAGTTGTTTTCGATTTCCGAAAACGTTTCTAAATGAGTTGAATATGCTTATAGCTAAGTTTTGGTGGGGGAGTACATATTCAAAAAGGAAGATTCACTGTAAGTCTTGGGATTCCTTATGCACTTCTAAGTTAGATGGGGGTTTGGGGTTTAGGGACTTCGAATCTTTCAATTTGGCATTGCTTGCTAAGCAATGCTGGAGGCTAATTCAAAACGAGAATTCGTTGTGCTTCCAAGTTTTGAAAGCAAAATACTTCTATCGAAGCTCGTTCATGCAGGCTACTTTGAGTAGTAATCCGTCTTTTGTTTGGAGGAGTTTGTTAGCGGGCAGGGAGGTTATTAAATACGGTTCTCGGTGGAGGATTGGTAATGGTCAAAGTGTAGACATTTGGAGAGATAAATGGGTGGCGAAACCACCAACCTATCAACCAGAAGCTCGGCCAGGAATTGTTTTACAAACACATCCTGTTTCAGTTCTATTTGATAATAATGGGTATTGGGATGAGGATCTGTTATATGAGTTTTTTGTGGATGAGGATGTGTATCGAATATTATGTATTCCATTGCATTTATCAGCTCCAGATACTTTGATTTGGAATCATACTGCAGATGGACATTATTCGGTTAAGAGTGGTTATCATGTTGCGAGGAAAATTCTTGGCAAGGAAGTTGCAAATGTGGATACGAGATCGAAATTTTGGCAATTGCTTTGGGGAGCAAATGTTGCCCCGAAGGTGAAGTTCTTTATGTGGCGGGTCATTCATGGTATTTTGCCAAGTAAGGACAATCTGCAGTTGCGGGGTCTACAAGTAGATCAAAGTTGTCCTGTCTGTGGTGGAGTAGAATCTGGTCTTTACCATACCTTGTTTGATTGTGCTTTTAGTTGTAAGGTTTGGGGCATAATTTGTCCATGGTTACCTGCTTCTATTATATCTTGGTTAGCGAGGGAAGATTTTTGGGAGTGTTTGTTAATTAAGGCAAATCAGTTGGGCTCATTGGATGTTCTTTGTGTTGTATTGTGGATGATTTGGTTTAATCGGAATAAAGCTTTTCACGAGCAGGTTTGTAAACTTCCTATGGCTTTATGTACAACAGCCACCAGATTAGTGAGTGAGTCTGCGGCGTCTAATAGTCGAATGCATAGTAGGATTCGCATGGAGCAGCAGGTTTGGCAGCCTCCAGCTGCAGGACTGGTAAAGATCAATACGGATGCGGCATATTATCATATGAATGGTGAAGCAGTTTTGGGTGCAGTAATTAGAGACCATACGGGACATATTCTACTCTCTGGTACGACAAGGATTGATAGGGTCACAAGTGTGTTATTTGCAGAAGTTTATGCAATTAGGTTTGGTTTGATATTAGCTCACTCCCATGGTTATACAAGGTGTGAGATCGAAAGTGATTGTGCGCTGGCAATTTTGGAGATAACTAGGAGAGGTCTTTCCTTGTGGGAGGGAGGTTCTCTGATTAGTCATATTAAGTTGCTTGTATCTTTCTTTACTGTTTGTACCTTTAAACATGTTAATAGGGTTGCTAATCGTTTAGCACATATATTAGCTCACTTGGATTGTGATGTTGGAGCTAATTATGTTTGGTGCGGAATTCCTCTGCACGTGTGTAATCTGATGTTTGATATTAATGAAGATTGAATTTTTCTCAAAAAAAAAAGAAGATATAGATATAGATAACTAAACGCATAGATTAGATGATTACAAAATTCATCATCATGTATCAATTATATACGTGTGTGATCGATTGTTTGTAATTGGGTTCTAATACTCAAATACATTGTTGATAGTAGTATTACAATAAGCTCAAGTTTTTGGTTGGTAGAGCAAGACTTAATTAAGGGCTAAATGAGCATTTTGCCCCCTCAAGTATGGTGGTTTTTGACATTTTGCTTCTTGAAGAATTATTTTGGACATGTTACCCTTAAAATCTTATTTAACAGCCATTTTGCCCCTTGGCTAATATAATTACTCCACGTTGACAATAAATCTTAATTTAATTACTCCACATCGAATATTTCAATGTGAAGGCAAAGCAAAAATAATTATCTAAGTGGAATAATTAAATTAAGATAAATTGTCAAAGTGTAGTAATTAATATAGTGTCTAAGGGGCAATACGACTCCTAAATAAAACTACAATGAGTAAAATGTTAAAAATAATTCTTCAAGGAGTAAAATGTCAAAAACACCATAATTGAGGGGAGGGGAGGGGGCGATGTTCATTTAGTCCTTAATTAAGTGTTTTTTTATTTCTTTTTTTGTCATTCAGCCCTTAATTAAGTGTTTAAAGGTCAAGGAAATAAAAGAAGATGATTATAAACCTTTGTAAGGTTGAACTGCTAACCAATTAGCTGCCTTTTTTAGGTTTCTTCTTTGATATAATATATATTATAAAAAATAAAAAACAATAATTATAGAAAGTGAAAGTACTTAAAAACCAGTCAAAAGATTTAACCTTATTAATTTGATTACTATTTAGCTTAATTTTTTTTTCATTTCAATATTGGTTTTTTCGTTATTCTCACAAACTTCTAAGGGCATTCTTGATTTTCTAACAATTTAATATAATACAATAACATATTTATAAGTGGTTTGCCTAAACGGTCTATTTTAACATCATATAATTTTCTCTCCGGTTATCCGATTAAGGTGATTTAAGTGTCTATTAAAATATTGTTCTATTAAAATATTTAATGTTTCAAGTATAAAAAATGCTTGCGAAAAATTTGTTGTTTCGGTTAACGGGAATTGACGGTCAACTTAATATTTTATAACTTTTGTTTCAGTTGTCTAATTGAGATTATTCAAGTGTCTCTTGAAAGGTTGTTCCATGATCTACAACTTTCATGAAGGACTCGAAAACTAAATTTCTTGTTCAAGGTATAAAAAATGCTTCCAAAGAATTAGTTGTTTCGGTTAACAAAAATAGACAGTCTACTTAATATTACATAATTTGCGCTTATGGTGGAAATTGGACCCACGGAGGGTTTGTTTTTAAATACCCCTATCAATTTGTTCTTAGATTAATGAGGCTAATCTTTAGACCGGTTTTTTTTGTCGGATCCTTACTTAAATCCAAATCTTTCGAAACACATAACTTAAAGCAATTGGTCATCGTCCTCATTTGGCAAACCCATAAGTCACCAATAATATGTTGAAAACTGATTGGGGACTATTGCATATTAAGTAAAAGAACATGTTCGCGTGGTGAAACGCGCGCACTCTTATCTAGTTTTTTTTTAAAGGTAGAAGTATATATACTATATATATATATATTATTTGTAACTATCAGACCATTTATTTAAAGCCCAAATCAACTTTTTCTATAGTGTAAGATAACTACTCCAAATTCGTCTTTTGCCACGATTTAAATGACCCATTAATTTGTCCACTTTTCCCCCTCCTTTTATTATGTCTTTGTTTGGTATTTCCGTATTTTCCCAACCTCATTAAGTGTAAACATAATTAGTGTGGTTTGGTCTCTATTCAATGTTTTTTCCCTCCTCAAAAACACGCATTTTCTCTCAAAATCGAATCTCACAAACGACGCCTCCTCTTTTGTTTTCATCTCTAAGTCTCTTCCTCTCCCTTCTCCTTCCCTATTCCTTCCCTATTCAAAACGCTTTATGTAAATATATGGATGTTGCCTCTATATTATATGTAATTACTTGAAGAAATCACTTCTAAAAAGCTAAGTTCAATTTGCGGAAAGAATTTGCTTTGATCCAAAGAGTTCTTTAATCTGCTATACAAAATTTGTTATTAGACAACATGTAATAATTAAAAACCTCATGATTATTCAACAAACACTTTTAACTTTTTTTTTGGTACATTGGAGCGGTTCAAGACCGCTTTAACTAACAATGGCCCTAGGCCTCGACACACCCCGACTATCCTCCTCAATGAAGCGATGAAACACACCCGGTGATTGATCCAAAACAGCATGTGATTCTATCAACTCGAAAGCAAGGCAAATTTTTTTCTTTTTTTAAAAAAGGTCCTTAAGAAAAACTTTTTACAACTGTAGCCAAAGCTCTCCATACACCTGGATTAAAGGAAAGTGAAGCCTTTAACCAAAGGTTGCATGCATATATTTATGTTATAGATGCACTTTTCTTTTAATTCTACCGAGAGGCTGTTTGTTACTTTTCAAGAAGAGTGCTTTCCAAGGAGAGTGATTCCTAGGAAAGTTGGGTTGGGTTACTTTCTCATCTTCATTTAATTAAACCAAACCATGGAAAGTGTTTCCCACCTTTTATTTTCCCACGTAGTATACTTAATCAAACCATGGAGAGTGTTTACATCCATTACTTTCCTTAGAAAGTAACAAAAAATTTAGTAAACAAACGCCCCAAGACATTAACAGAAGAATGCAAAGAAATTACAACACAAACAAGTTCGTTGCTACAAAGAAAAGCCATGGTAGATTTGTATTAAAGGAAATAAAGTAATTAAAGGATAAAAAACGAAAAAATATTTATAAGGATGGACTAATATTGCAATGTATGGCTTCTATACACTGTCCGGCAACCAAGAGGTGCAACTCATTAAAAAGTAAAATTAAAATTTTCAAGACCCTCAAAATTAAATACCAATAAATTCCTTTGAATCAAAAAATAAAATAAAATAAATAAATTTAGGCTTTCTCCTAGCATCCGTTTCTCTTAGACCTTTTATACGATCTTTGTCATCACTTTCAGATTCAAATAGACTTTATCAAAGACAAAGATTTATAATAATTATGGTTTCTACTTGTTTATACCATGATTTACACCCAGGGTAATCAGGTAATTACTCAAAATGGATGGCCACGATTTAATCCTCTAAAGTCCTATGGATGGTTGGATTTAGTCCACCCTAGGCCAAATTCAACAAGGAAAGAGTTGAATATTGATTTAATTTCCTTAATTATTCCCAAATTACTTATGGAAATTAGGGAAATTATGAAAATTAGGAATTTAAATGAATTAAATGATTTTACACAGCAAGACCGCCCCATTTTACTCCACAAATTGGGATTGACTGGTCTAGGCCATTAAAACCGGATTTGAACCCTCCCGGGTTAAACTTTTTACAAGTATTCAATTAAGGACAATGGGATTAGGGTTTCGAAATTGAGGTTGAAGATGAATGAATTTGGCAACATGTCTTTTATTAAAGTTGTTCCAGATATTATGAAGAACACTCTGTCCAAATTTCAGCTCATTCCGAGCCCGGAAGAAAACTTGCATTTTGTGCAATTAAGGACAAAATTCAATCCCGAGACATTTTTTGCATGGCGATTTCACCAATTGGCACAATAACTTGGTTCTCATGTAATATTGATGCTATTTGAAGGAATTTAGCCATGTTTGTCCATTTTCATAACTTTTCACTTTTATTCAATTAAGGACAGTATGGCTAAATTAGCTCGGTTTAAGCCATTGCCTTAATCGATTTTTCATGATTTTGTCATATGATCATGGTGATATGATATTTAGCCTAATCCCATGTCCAATTGATCAAGTTTAAAGTTTCTTGGCATTTGGAATCCGTTTCAGCACCATTTGGCTCATCCGCACTTGGTTTTCCACCCCTGCTTGCTGCACCGAGACTTTTGGAGCCAATTTAATTCAAAATTCAGTAATTAATTGTGATAAACGTGGTGGACTTTCTCTTGGCTGATTTGGTTGAATTTTTCTTAATTAAAGGGATTTACATCAGGAATTAAATTCAGAAGATAATGCAGAATCAAGAGGGAGTTAATATGGACCGTCGGATTGCATCTAACCCTAGGAGGCCGGCCCCTATATAAAGCAGCAGCCTCCAACGAAATAAGTCGCCAGCAGCCTCTCCAAAAACCTCTCCTCAGAGTAAAACACTTGCCCAGTGCAAATCAATCAAGCCCAGTGCTTCTTTTATCATTTTTCCAACAAGCCTCAGAGCTTTCATCTTTATTTCTCAATATTGTTCATCAAGTTCTTCACTTGATTTTCTTTTTATTATTATCAATCTTGTTCTTACAAGAAATCTCTTGTATTTACTTTTCCTTTGCAATCAAATAACAAAATCTTGTTATTTTTCCTTTCATGAATCAAGAAAATATCCTTTTTACATCAATCCTTTTTATGTTTTCTGAATTTGGAATCAATGATTTAAACACATTTGTGTGACTTTGATTTAGGACTCGCAACTCGTTTGATTTACTTTATGTTTGCTGCACTCCAAGCAATCCTTTACTTTTCACTGTACTTTTTCTCAATTTTTACTACAAAATTGAACTTTTATTTTTACTTGCATCTTTTTCTCAATTTTTAAGACAAAATTGATCTTTTAATTTTCACTGCACTTTTTATCAATTTTTTGACAAAATTGATTGGCACGCTCGGTACCCTTTCACCAAGATCTCCAAAGAGATTTTTTGGCACGAACATCTCTTTTTGGCACGCCCAGTGGGACCACAAGGATTCAGATCTCATCTCGGTGCTGTTGAAAAGGTTTTTATTTTCTTGTTCCTTTTTCTTTTATGTGTATTTTTCATTCTCCTCTTCTTCCCTTTCTTTTTTCGTTTTCTTTGTTTATTTGCTGCACTAGTGATGTCGGACAAGGAAGAAAATGGGAAGAAGCCACAGGACCCATCTAACCACGGCTTGGCCCTCTTTGAAGGCCAAGGATCTGGTGGAAAGAATGTTGTGGCCGACCCACCCTTGGTGCAGCTGTCTCCGCACCAAACAAGTCTTGAGTTATAACTCGCGATTCGTTCTTTGACGCAGGCCATCGAGAAAATGGACAATAATGCGGACAGAGTGGCGCTAGAATTGGCCCAAACAAAGGCCGAATCTCGACAAAGTGCCCAAAATTTTGCTAGATTGAACGCCGCACTTGGGGGGCAAAACCAACCTATGGTGCTGGTGCGACAACAAGAAGAGTTGCCTGCACCACCTCTCCATCATGGTGTGAATAATGCAAATCAAGTGAATGGTGTGAATAATGCCATCAACAACGGTGTGGATAACCAAAATCCTCCACCCATGAGAAATGGTGCTGTTCAAAATGATCTTGGTGCGGAGAATGCTCCTGGACGCCAAATCAACCATATGATGCCTCTTGATGAAGTGATTGCCGACAACCTTGGCGAAATGAATCAAGTTGAGGCAAGAAATGTTGCTTATGTGCCACCCCATGCTAGGGTGAATGGTGCAAACAACAATGGTGTGAACAATAATGGAAATGGTGCAAGGAATGGCAATGCTGCATATCGCCAAGCCGCACTTCGTAATGTTGTACTACCACATGCTGCACTTCCACCTCAAGTGCCTGTCGCACCACCTCAGGAGGTTTTTCCTCCGCAACTCAATAGAAACCAGATTACTGAGATGATACAAGACATTGTTGGCCCTGAATTCAGGAGAATGAGCCGTCCTACTTTCCAAGCTCCATATCCAGAGGAGTATGATCGGCTACATCCTTTTCCAAGAGGATATAAAATCCCTGAGTTTAATCCCTGCTTTTCGGGCATCTCTGGTGAGCACTCCACTTTGGAGCATATTGCTCGCTTCACCATCCAGTGCGGAGAAGCAAGTTCTGGTTTCCACAAGTTACGACTTTTCCCTCACTCCATTACTGGGTCTGCATTTACCTGGTACATCAATCTCCCACCTAACTCCGTTAGAACGTGGGAGGAAATGGAGAGAGTTTTCCACACTCAGTTCTACAGAACTGAACCTGAAATTTCAATGGGTGATCTTTCTCGCTTATATCAAAGAAAAGGAGAATCAGCGGAGGACTATCTTGCTAGATTCAAGAAGTTGAGAAATAGATGCCGCACCCCACTTTCAGAGGCGGAATTCGTGCACCTCGCACATAATGGCTTAGATCTTGAACTTCGAAAGAAGTTTGAGGGAGTTGATTTCAGAGACTTTTATGAAATGTCAACCAAAGTTGCTAGATATGAAAATCTACTCCGAGAGGAGGCAGAAAGGAGAAGTTCATCTTATGGCACCTACTACCAGGAGCCAAACTATGAACTTAGTGTAGCAGAGGTGGTGAAAGTAGATCACCCTATTGAATGCCCATCCTTGGTGAAAGCTGGAGTTACACATCCTCAAACTCAACAAAGATTTGCCAAGATGTATCAGCAACAAGCCGAAAAGAAGCCATATGACGGGAGCCGCACTTACTCATTTGATGTTTCAAAGTCTAATGATATTTTTGATTTCTTGCATGAGTCAGGAATGATCAAACTTCCTCCAGGTCATGTCATACCTCCGCATGACGAAATCAAAGACAAAGAATATTGCAAATATCATGATTCGTGGACACATTCCACAAATGCTTGCACCGTCTTCAGAAAGGTGGTGCAAGAGAAAATTGAAAAAGGTTATCTCAAATTTCCTGAAGCACCTAAAAAGGAGATGCAGGTTGATAAGTATCCTTTCCCCTCACCCATCCACATGGTGTCAGTGAACCTCCCTGAAGATGGCCGCTTGACAAAAGAAGAAAAGGCCAAAGGTGTAGCTATTGAAAAAGATGGTGAAAATGCAACAATAAAGGTGACAAATTCGGTGATGGAGCATGCCAATGCCGACGCACCAAAGTCCAAAAATGGAGCTGGTTACCTCACCACCAAAGTGAAAAGGTTTGGCTATGTGGATCCTAAGCCAAAGCCTTTGGGTTTTCAGCGCACCAAGCCATTGTCATCTAGATCAATTGCATTGAGGCTCCAAAATCCGAGAACGAAAGTTGAGTATCCTCCACCTATTCATCCAATGGAACATTTGGTGCGTCCTAGAAGTTCACAATCAAAGAGTGCACCTCGAAGGAAGTTCCATGAACCAACTTCTCGTCACCAAGTTGAAGAAGTCGCACCAACAAAAAGAAAAGCACAAAGACTCTCTAAACCAAGAGAAGTTGCTCGTGTGAGGTACTCTCCGTACCAAGAGAACAAAAAATGGCATGAAAAGCCATCCACTTCAGCAATGGCACCATCATCCTCCAATGTGGTGCCACCAGTGGCAAAGAAATCCTTGAAGCTTGATCCAGAGGCTAAAAATTCAACCAAACATGGTGCAAAAAGATCAAGGCATGAGATAAGGCCTTGGTTGAATCAAAAGAAAGTTGAGTACCACAGCTTAGCTGTTGAAAAAGAAGTTGCATTCAGAGAAAAACATGCAACTCAAACCTTCGGCCAAGGATGGTGAAGCTGACTCCAAAAGCTAAAAATGGCACTTGGCAAAGGGTGCAACATCCCAAGTTCCCTAGCCAGCCCATTCGGAGAAATCGAAAGACTTGGAGGCGCCGTGAGCTTCGAAGGAGAGTTAAAGAAAGAAAGGAGATGGAAATTGAACAAGCTCCTATGGAAGTATATGGAAGTGGCACTGATGAGAATATCATTAAGCAAGAGATGCCACACTTCATCACTTCAACAACAACAATTGAAGAGTTGGTATCCAATGGTTACAAACCATGGAAAGCCAAGGCTTTGATTAGAAGTGCAAAGCTCAATGAAAAAGCACTTCTACTTGATTGGAAGGAAGCTGAACTTGATGCTAGAGCCAGTGCTTTGACTGAAATAGCTCTTGGCCATGACACTCCTGACATCAACTATTTGGCTCGAGAAGGCAAAATTGACATGGAGACCATTCTCTTCTATCGAAAACTTGCGCTCAGATAGTGCAAGAGCCAGAAGACAACACCATGCCTAACATTGGTGGTGCAAGTGACGATGGCACCAACGATGATGAAGACAATGATCGTGCACCAAAAAGCGACTTGGAGAAAAGACTATCTGATTACTTTGCACGAAGCTCCTTGGAGAATTTGGAGCTAGAAATTGAGTCTTGGGCATCATTCAAAGTCAAAACCACTATGACCGTTGATGACATAGTCAAGAAGGGCATAGAGTATTGGAAAGCGGAAATTTTGCTTGAGACAACATACTTGAAAGAAAGACATGTCAATTTCAAGAAGAAAGAAGCTGAACATCTCGAAGAAGCAAATCACCTTTCCGATGAGCGAAACAAGATTGACAAAGATGCCGTTCACATTCTTACACTTATTACTCGCAAATGGGCAGATGACCTTGACAACCTCTCTGTGAACCTAAGTTCATTTGGGGATATTCTGGAAGATGACGAGAATTTTGCCATTCCAGAAGATGATGCACTTGAGGCTAATTTGGCCGAAAATGCCAACCTCAATGGTGAAGATGACACTATGAAAGAAAGTGACACCATGCAAGCAGAAGACTTCAATGAAAAATCTGCAAATTCCATTGTCTTTGGTCAATTTACCGTAGATCTTCTTTGCAAGGTACTCATTTTACCCTGCACCTTTGCAGCTAAGACACAAGAAAAAGTGGATCTTAATGAACCACTCCCACTTGGGAATGATGATGACACCATTCAACTACCTCAAAAGGAAGAAATTGCACACTCGGGGGGCAACATTGATGGCACCAAAGCCATAGTGTTCACCAAGCCGGATGAGCAAGCCACTTTTCACATCAAACCTTTGTATATCAAAGCACATATTGATGGCATTCCTATATGTAGAGTTCTAGTTGATAATGGTGCTACAATTAATCTTTTGCCACATTCCTCATTGAAGAAGCTTGGCAAATGCGCTGATGACTTAATCAAGTCTAATGTCACTGTTAGTGATTTTTCTGGTGCAATCAAGGAAACCATGGGAATCTTACCCACACAACTCACCATTGGTTCAAAGACATCCCTCTCCGCATTCTTTGTGGTTGATTCAACTTCAACTTACAATGCTTTGCTTGGAAGAGATTGGATTCATTCCAATTGGTGTGTACCATCATCCATGCACCAAATGCTTATGTTTTGGAATGGTGAAGAGGTTGAAGTGGTGAAGGCAGATACCAAACCTTTCAAAGTTGAGTCTCATGCAGTTGATGTGAGATTTTATGACGGTAGCACCGGACCAGTCAGATTTATGGGCCAAGACAAGTATGGCCGACCAGTACCAATCCTTTCTACACAAGAGATTGAAAAAGATGCCTTAAAAGAGGCTATGGAAAATCTTGTGCGGCCAAATGCTATAATTCCTTATAAGCCGCTTCCTTGTTCTCCTACCATTGAGGAGATTCCATGAATTCACACCAAGAAGAAGTAGAAGTGGCCAACAACACTTTGAAGAGGTTGTCGGCCTACTCACTTGAACAAAAACTACAATGTCTAGAGGACTTAGCCGCCCCAGTAGCTAATGCGGCTTTTCAAAATCAAAACAAAAATCAAGATGAGATCACCATGGAGGAACTTGACCATGCACCCATGAAACTTGATGATCTCAAAGCCGAAGTACAAGATCCTTTACTTGAAATTGATCTTGGCACCGACGGCAAGCATATGCCAGTTTACATAAGTGAACTCTTGGCCGAAGAAGACAAGCCACGATTCATCGCACTCTTGAAAGAGTACAAAGATTGTTTCGCATGGGACTATGATGAAATGCCTGGCTTAAGTCGAGAATTGGTTGAGCACCGACTCCCAATCATAGATGGACACCGCCCTTATCAACAACCTCCTAGAAGGATGGCAAATGATGTCATTCTTAAAGTTAAAGAGGAAGTTGAGAGGCTTTTGAAAGCTGGTTTTATCCGCATTGCAAGGTATGTAGAATGGATTTCTAACATTGTACCTGTGGTGAAGAAAAATGGTAAAATTAGGGTGTGTGTTGATTTTCGCAACTTGAACTCAGCCACCCCTAAAGATGAATATCCCATGCCTGTTGCAGATCTCTTAGTAGATGGTGCCGCCCAACATAGGATGTTATCATTCATGGATGGACATAGTGGCTACAATCAAATCTACATAGCAGAAGAAGATATTCATAAGACCGCTTTTCGATGTCCTGGTGCAATTGGCACCTTTGAGTGGATAGTGATGCCATTTGGACTCAAAAATGCTGGTGCAACCTATCAAGGGCGATGAATGCCATCTTCCATGACATGATTGGTAAGTTTATGGAAGTGTACATTGATGATGTAGTGGTCAAATCCCATAATTCTTTAGACCACATCGATCATTTAAGAAGATCATTCGAAAGAATGAGACAACATGGCTTAAAAATGAACCCTTTAAAGTGCGCTTTTGGCGTTGGTGCAGGTAATTTCCTTGGATTTTTGATTCATCAACGAGGCATTGAGATAGACCAAAACAAGGCAAAGGCTATTATGCAAGCTAAGTCGCCATCCACCAAAAAGGAGCTTCAACGTTTCCTTGGACAAATAAATTTTTTACGAAGATTCATCTCCAACACTGCTGGTAAAACCAAAGTGTTCTCACCACTGTTGAGATTGAAAAATGGAGAAGAGTTCCAATGGAATGATGAGCACCAGGAAGCATTTGAGGCGATCAAAAATTACTTAGCATCGCCACCTGTCTTAGTTCCTCATAGGAAAGACAAACCTTTGTACTTGTATATTTTGGCCACAACATCATCTATTGGATGTTTGTTGGCCCAAGAAATAGAAAAAGGAAAGGAACAAGCAGTGTACTATCTAAGTCGGACTCTCACCGATGTTGAGAATAGATATAGCCCGATTGAAAAACTTTGTCTATCACTTTATTTTGCATCAATAAAATTACGCCATTATATGCTCTATTTTAATGTGTGTATTATTGCCAAAACTGATATAGTGAAGTACATGCTAACTCGGCCCATGCTTAAAGGCCGACTCGGAAAATGGTGCTTGGCACTTTCTGAGTTTAGTTTCAAATACATCCCACAAAAGGCTGTTAAAGGCCAAGCTATTGCAGATTTCTTGGCCGACCATCCTTGCATTGATCTTGGTGAGGAACTTGAAGATTCAGCCGAAGTCATGGAGATAGCATTGGCGCCTTGGACACTAGAGTTTGATGGTTCCAGCACCACAGATTCGGCAGGCGCGGGGATTATCATTTCATCACCTCAAGACACATGTACCATGATGGCTTCTCACCTAGATTTTGATTGCACCAACAATCAAGCGGAATATGAAGCACTCATCATCGGCTTGGAAATGCTTCGAGAGATGAAAGCCTCATTCATACATATAAAAGGTGATTCACTATTGGTTATCAACCAACTCACCGGAGAATACAGATGTACAAGTCCATCTTTGTTGCCATATTATGCCATGGCTATTCAATTGATGGATGAGTTTGATGATGCGAGCATTGAACATGTTCCTCGACACCAAAATGAAGGAGCAAATGTTGCAGCACAATTGGCATCTGGTATCACCTTCCAAGATGACATATGGAAGAAAGTGGTGCATGTCGAGAGAAGAAGCATGCCATCGACACTCAATAGAGAGAATGTGTTTGAAGTTTGCAACATAGATCATCACCACACCGATTGGCGAGAACCATTCATTCAATATCTCAACAATCCATCTGTAAGGGTTGAGCGAAGAATAAGGACCTTGGCCGTGCACTACACTTTGTTGGCCGATGAGTTATATCGAAGAGGTGAAGATGGTGTTTATCTAAGATGCTTAGATAAAGAAGAAGCCAGAAAGGTGGTGAAAGATGTACATCAAGGCTTGTGCGGAGCGCACCAAGCCGGAAGGAAAATGAGATGGCTTATACGCCGTCATGGCTTTTATTGGCCATCGGTGTTGAAAGATTGCATCGAATTTACTAAAGGATGTGAAGAATGCCAAAAATATGGACCTGTTTTTAGGCTTCCATCCGAAGAGCTACATTCAGTTATAAAACCATGGCCGTTTAGAGGTTGGGCAATTGACTTAATTGGAAAAATTTTCCCACCGGCCAGGGGAGGAGTGTGCTTCATCATTGTTGCCACGGACTATTTCACCAAATGGGTGGAAGCTAAGGCAATGAATAATACCACCCATGTGGATGTTAAGAAATTCATAGAGGAGAATATCATTCACCGCTTTGGAATTCCAGAAACACTTACCACGGATCAAGGCACCAACTTTGATGGCAAGCTAATTGTTGAGATGGAAAAAGAGTATGGCCTTAAATTTACAAGGTCTACACCATACTATGCGCAAGAAAATGGTCAAGCCGAGGCCTCCAACAAAGTAATCTTGTCCATCATTGAGAAAATGATCAAAAACGCACCAGGCAAATGGGATGTGCATTTACCAAAGGCATTATGGGCATACCGTATGTCTCAGCGATCCAGCACTGATGTAAGTCCTTATAGTCTCACTTATGGCCATGATGCCATGGTGCCAGTGGAGATCTTGGCCAAGTCGGCCAGGGTAGCATTCCAAAATAATTTAACTTGGGAAGAATACAATGAATCCATGATGATTGATCTTGAAGATGCGGAGTCAGAAAGATTGTCGGCCTTAGATCATTTGCGAGCTCAAAAGAGAAAAGCCGAGAAGAGCTACAACAAAAAGGTGCGCCGCAAGACTATCATCAAAGAAGAGTTAGTGTGGAAAGCTACTTTACCTATTGGTAAAAGAGATAGAGTCTTGGGAAAATGGACGCCCAAATGGGAAGGTCCATTCCGTGTAAAGAAAGTGCTAAAAAATGGTGCTTATTGGCTCGAAACTCAAGATAGTAAATATCACCCAAAGTTCATCAACGGTAGATACTTGAAAAAGTATTATCCAATTGCATGGGAAGCAAAGTCAGTGCCGGAACCTGAGTTAGAACCAATTTCTGAAGATGATGGTGTGGAAATTATGGCAGTGCAGCAATGCTCAGCCATTTTATTCACCAACGTATAGTTGAAATACTTAGAGCACTAAGTGGACATTAGCCACCCCAAGTGCATACTTGCGGCTTTTAAATAAAACAAAATATTTTTCATTAATTTTTATTGAAAAATATTGTTTTTGTTGCAAAAGTTACAGTCGGTGATGAAATAAAAAGAAAGTATGGCTCAAAGCCATCTTTAGTGACAAGAGTGCTTTGCACCATCACCAAAAGGAAGAAAAAGCTTTAAATTCTTAAGCTTTGATTTTTGGTCTAAATTGAAGTAAGGCCGAAATCTTTTAAGGTTTTTATGGCTTTGCACCATTTGCAAGTAAGGCCATTACCTTAATTCATCAATTGTTGATTATTTGGTGTAATCAAATTTATACCATAATCAAACATGAACAAGATCTATATGGCTAAAATAAATTTATAAGCCATTTGATAGAAAATATTTCAAAATTAAATTTCTAGTTGGCTAATAAACTTAGCCACCTGTGCATAAAAATTCATAGTTGGCAAAAACAAGTGCCACCAATCCAAATTGCAATTGTTCAAAATGAAAAGTGCATAAACTAAAATTTAATTATCCATAAGCACCAAAATCACAAGGTGGTGCAATAACCATATTTTCTATCCTACTTCTTGTTCTTACCCAGGGACTTAGGAAGAAATTCCCTCCAAGAGAAGTATTCATCTGCATAAGAAGAAATAAGGCTTTCAAGGAAATCTCTCTCCTTGACTATCTCCTCATAATCGACTCTGGACCTAGCAAGATCCTCAGCTTCCTTCATGATGTGATCACAATCCAGCAAAGCCGACTTCTCTCTCTCGGAGGACAATTCAGCAAGTCTTTTCTTAATGGTAGCCGCCCTAGCCATGATGATATCAAGCTCATCCTGAAGTGCAGCCTCTTCATTGCTTAGAGAAACAAAGTTGCGAGCTCTAGAGACTTCAGAATCAAGCATGGCTTGTCGACCTTCATATTGCCTTTGTTTGGAGCAACACTCATTGAACTTAGCAAGTGCGAGGTGCCATTTAGAAAGAAACAACTCAAGATGTCTGCGGAAGTTGCGCCAAAACTGAACTCCTCTTTCATCAAGTTCAGGTGCAGTGGCCAAAGTAAGGGCAAAAGAAAAGACATCTAAGGACTCAGCATCAGCAGCACTTTTGACATTGGCAAGAGGTTCTCTGAGGCCTTTTAGAGCCCTCACCAACTCAGAATCTGAAGAAACTTGAGGACATGAAGCTGCTAAAATCCCAGAAGCTTCTGGTAAGGCCTTTGAGATGAATATCTTCAAAGAATCACACTTCTTAGCCAGTGCAGCTGGGTCCTGAAAGAAACCACCAAGTAAGTATTTTTACTTGTAAATTTCAAAGTTTTGAAATAAATTGCATAAAGTTTGGTTTCTTACCGAAGAAAAGGAAGTACTTGGTTTGACTAGAGGAGTTGGCGCCACCAAAATTTCATCATCAGAAGAATGTGAAGTTGTTTTTTGAGAAGATGGTGGTGCCACATTTAGATCAACCTAAAACAAATTTGGTTAATAATGCATATTCGCCAAATTACTAAAGCAAAGAAGTAAGGTGCAGAAACTTACTTGATCTAGTGAAGGGAACTTGTTGGCCGAAGCCTTTGGTGCAGGTGCAGCAGCCTTTTGATTGATCTCAATATTGGGATGTGGTGCAGCAGCCTTTTGATTGACCTCAATATTGGGATGTGGTGCAGCACTAGTGGTGTTAAAATCAGAGATTGGATCTCTTGCCATCTGCACCAAGTCAACAAAAATCAAGATTTATAATCCATAATGGTGCATGTTTAAAGTCACAAATGGAGGAAGAAACTTTACCTCATCCAGGTGATCCATAACATTGCCACCATCTTGGAAATCAGAACCCATATCTTTCAAGATATTAGCCAACTCCTCATCATTAGGTTGCACTTTGGCTAAGTCTTCATCCATATCACCAAGAGAGGCGGTGTTATCCGAATTGCCATCATCACCATTTGGTGCGATTTTTCTGATTAAATCAACTTCATTTTGGCCGTTTTCCGAAGCCATGGGAGTTGGAGAAAGGGGAGGAGGAGAGTAAGGTGGTGAATCATCATCAGCATGTTCACGTGGTGAAGGACTTTTTGCCACCTTGATTGGAATAAATTCAAGTAAAAATTAGGTGAAATTCATATAATTTGAGCTATGAATTTAAAGAAAAATCTCAAAACACATACCTGAGATAGAGACGCTACCAAAGAAGGAGAAGTGACGCCATCATCACCATTCAAGTTGACATGAGCAGTTTCCTTGCTCAAACTTGGCATTTGATCGGTCGTCAGCAAATCATAAAAATAAAAATCCCAACAATTACTAACTAAAGATAGTTAGGGCAAGTAGGGGTCGAACCCACAGAGAGAAAGGTTATTATTCTTTTTCTTAAAACAAACAAATAAAATAAAGAAGAATTTTGAGAGTAAAATTAGGTTAAACCAATCTAGCAATTAAAATTATCTAAGAACGCAATCAAGAAAATTAAAGAAAACAATTAATTAGAAAGCAGATAATAAATTGAGAAAATAATTAAGAAACCTCCAACATAGAATTAATATCCCTCTTGACAACAATACCATGGATCATTGATATCTAAAAATTATGAAAACAATGGATAGCTTGCTTGGAATTTAATCTTAAATTACCTTAATTAGATAAAACTCTTGATCCAGTGTGAATTATCCTTTTTACTCTTTAAATAACTACCTCTTGATCCAGTGTGATAATTACTCAAGAATAAAGCATTAAGATCTAGTAATTTACAAGCACAATGGGCAATTAAAAATTGGTCAAAGATTCTTAAATCCCTTGGAAGGAAGATCCTTCGCTTCCAATTGCTACCAAACAACTAAATCCGAAGATCCTTCAAGATTTAATTTAGCTAATGCTACTTAATTTATCAAGAAAGTGCTAGCTTCAATCTATCAAAACAAGCAACATAGAATTCATACAGAGATATTAAGAAATACCCAATTAATTTTCATATAAAAGCACAAAAATCTCACCATGATATAAGTCAAGAGATCAATTAAATTCTACATTGGAGAAAAGAAAAGGATTACTCACTCATGAATTGAGTGAGCATCCAAAGAAAAGAAGAAAAACTTATCTAAGGATGGGAGGAAGAAGGGCCGGCGGCTCCTAGGGCAAAACTCCTCCAAATCTTCAACAATTCTTCAAAATAAAATCTCTAGATCTACATATATCAAAAACCTAGACCTAAGGTGGCTATTTATAGTGGAAATAACCCTAGGAATTCCAATCCTAACTTGGAAAGGAGTCTAGGACGGTTTAAGGGTCTAACTTGGACTCCAAGTTAGATTAAAAGTCATCTTAGAGTAGAATCCAAGTTAAAGTAGGATCCTGAAATTTTGCTGAATTCGTGTAGAGATTTCGACGGCATTTTTGGACTTGAAAACGGCAGAACTGAGTCTTGGACTTCAAAGGAAAGTTGTAGATCTCAGAGTTAGCTTTCCAACGAGTACTCATGGGCTTCAAACGGAGGTCTGAGCAGAAAGTTATGAATTTTCTACCAAAACTGCTCCTGAATCCTAATCCTGTTAGGACTAGAATCGGGAATCTACGGGATTTTGGTATTTCCTTGGATTTAGGAGTCATTAATTGGGATTTTAATTCCAATTAATATTTTATATGGGCTGAGTATCTTCCCATATAAATTATCCATAAATACCAAAGCTTGAGGGCTTGTCCATGGCTTGTCTTCAATTAAAACTCCAATTCTTCAATTCTTCCTCTTGAAATAAATCTTCAATGGTCTTCAAGTCTCCAATTTATCTTCAAATGGTCTTCAAACACGAACTTTGAATCTCCAAATCTATGCTCAAAATTGTTTTGCTAAAATTTGTGTAAAAAGACAACAAAATAGCTCCAAAAGTAGTGAAAATTATCAAATTATCAAATTCACATCTTATAAGGACTCAAAACACAAATATTAACAAAATAGCATATATTTAAGCATAAATTGATCCAAAAACATAATAAAATAGCCATAAAAATAGGGTTGTTTTTGGCTCGATCAGCACTCCTCTCTTTCGCTTCTTAAGTGAATTTCCACCATCTTCTCCATTGGAAGGTGCAGCACGCTTAGGTGTGGTAAGATTCTTTGATTCTCTCTTTAGTGCAGGAAACAATTTGGCTGCAAAAGAAAGAGTTAAGTAAAGAAGCAAATAATGGTGAAAGTTTACTCAAAATAAACAAGGAAGAAAGGTACCTGAAGGAAACTTGAGTCTAGCAAGTGCGACTTCAACACCTTCACTACTCACTCTATTCCAAATATTGGACCACCACTCAGAGAAATCAGGTGCAGCTTGAGGGAAAAGGGGAGTGATGTTAAATCTTTCATCTCTTCGCCTCACCTCCATTGATTTGTGGGCGTCACAGTAAGTATTCTTATCAGAAAACCAATCTCTGAGATGGCAGCACCGATTTTTAGAGAAAAGAGGAGGTGCGAGAATCTTCTGAGTGTAGCCAAACTGTCTACTAAACAAGGGTGGATAGTACAGTTCGAAACTTGGCTTGTTTTTCCCGCCAATTTCAAGACCAAATGGAAGATCAATGCCAACAAGGTAATTGGTCCAAACCTGCTTCACCACTTCGGAATTTTTGAGTGTCGGACATAACTTGAACCAAGAAGGTCCTATGGGACGGTGTTGAAACATGAAGAAAACATGATCTCTCAAATCCCAGAAATACCGAAAGATGAAGTCAGGATCATCTTGCTTAGGCCTCAAACCAAGATACAAAGCACCAAAACATCGAGCATTAGCAAGAGAAGGAGATCTAGTTGGTGCCAAGCTAGGGAAGTACATCCAAGCCCAGAGCTACACCACCCATAAAGGACCATTTGGTGAGGTAGTCTTATCTTCAAAGAGGTTAAATAAACTTCTGTATATCGTACCAAGAACAAATTGCCCAAGAGCCAGTTTTCTACCAGAAGCCATGATCTTTGCCAACTTAATATGCTCGTGATTGCAACCTTTTGAAGAAGAACATACCATGAATTTGCTAATTAGGCATAACATGAAGGCTGTCAATTCTTCCGCACTAGGAGGTTCATCACCAGTTTTGGCGCACGCACCAATGAAGACTCCGAAAGTAGCCTTGACGCCATTGGGCATAGATATGGTGAAGCTATTTTCTTCATTTGGATGAATAGGCATGGCGCTAGAAATGCCATCCCCATGGCAAGGAAGACCAGTAAGTGCAGCAATGTCCATCAGAGTAATAGACATTGGCCCACAAGGGAAGAAAAAGGAGTTCCAGCACTTATTCCAATTGCAAGATAGTGCAGCCAAAAGAGTACCATCATAATGGAATTCATACTTGGAGAGCTGAACAAAGGTTAACAAGTCTTGATCCTTTAATTGCTTCCTACAGTGCATCACGATTCCGTCAACCCATTCAGGCCACCCTTTTGAACCAGTTAGCCAAGATGGAGGTTTGGTTAGCCACATATCCCAATCATGATCTTTGAGTTGGAATGGAAGTGGCGCACTTCGGTGCAAAGGGAAATATTGGCTCACTTCTTCAGAGGGTTGGCCAATAAATGCATTGGCAATAAAATCACCAGGATACTCCATTTGATTATGGGAAATTGCCAGTGCATACTCAAGATCATCCAAGGAATTTCCATGAGATTTCTGTTTGTCCTTGGTTGCTGCACCACCCTTTGTGTTGTTCTCTGCACTCAACACAAGGAAAATTTTGTTAGAATTCTTAACAAATAACAAGTATGGTGCATGGTACAAAATTTGCAGCCCCTATGGTGTGAAATTAGGGATGATGTGCGGCAAACAAAGTGCTAGGGTTTCCAAGCCCTTAATCACATGAAATCAAAAGTAATGGCCAATTAGTGCAATTTGGCCAACATGAAAAAATTCAATTTGGAAAGTGAAATTGAATTTGCTAAACAGAATGTATATATACGTGATACGTGGTGACAATTTTTGTAATTACAATGCAAAATTACAAACTTTGTTGCAACTATATTTTGAGAAGCAAAGTTATAAGGCTATTAAAGCCTTAATCGCATGCAACATGTGTATGGCTAAGATCAATGATGCAGCCATCATGAAAAAATTCAAAGCTTTGAAGCAAAGTCTGCCACAATTGATTTTTGAACAAAACAGGCAATTGGTGGCAATTTTGACAAGTAATGGTGCGAAAAATTGCACCAGAAGTAGAGAAACTATAGGCTTTGAAGCCTAAGACGCATGAAACGTGGAGTTATGGCTAAAATCATTACTTGGCCATCATGCAAAATTAGGTGCTTTGATCAAAACAGTTTGCTGCCACTTTCGATTAGAAACAAC
>AWUE01024173.1:0-37039 GCA_001974825.2 Corchorus olitorius
AAATCAAAAATAATGACTAAATCAAAATGACATTAACATGCAAAAGAATAAGTTTCAATGACCAAATACTAAATGGCAAAATATGGACCAAGATATAATCAAAAGAAATCAATTCCTTAATTAAAGACTTAATTTTTTAGTCAATATTCATCCAAATATATTCTTAATCCCTTTTCAAGTTAACCTCAATTTAAAAGATCTAATCTTTAATTCCAAATTATGGTTTTCAAATTAAAGCTAGCTCGAAAAATGGACCGAATCCAAATTTCCAAACTAAATTTAACTTGAAAATTCAAATTTTGGACCAAAGGTTAGATCTTCCCAATCGAAATGAACTTATGAAGGGCTCAAAAGACCTATTTGAATTCATATGAACTTAAAAAAAAAAAGGAAATTTTTTGATCAAGGGTTTTAATCTCACACTAAAGACAACTCAACAAGGATTTAACTAAGCAACTTCTACCATAAAGATTAAATTTCAAGTTAATTTGAACATAAAACACTAAACTTTATCATTACACTACTTAATTTAATCACAGAGCACCACCCTTAAAATAGGTTCACACAAAAAGATAATTATTGGCAAGTATCAAATAAAGGTCACATCATTCAAAACAAAATTCAAACTTTATGATAAAAGGGCTAAATCTTAAGCTATCCCCTAGTAAAAACTTGAACTTGACACTTAAATCATAAACCATGACATGCCCACTTGATAAATTGACCAAGATCTCAAATTTAAATGACAAAACTAACATCTTTAATTAGATCTAACATATAGAAAATTACTCATGTAGGATAGCTTAACTCTCAAACCAGGCCCCTTTCTTTAACTCTCGATCTTCTCCTTTTGAAAAAAACAAAGCAAGTTTTTTTTGAACCCTAGTTTCTCTCCAAAATTCCCCCTCCTTTTTCTTAATTAGCAGCGAAAATGATCTATATATATGGTCTCTTGATACCCTAGATCCTTTAGGATAAGAATAAGGTTGTTCACTGAGCTGTCAGGTGAGATTTTTCATCAAAAAAAACCAAATTTTCGTTTTTTTGCAATTGCCAAAACCAATTCGGTTTTGCTAATTTGTCCTTTCTGCTGATGACCTGGTGAGGTGCCTGCTGACTTGGCCTCTAATTGCTTTGTTGTCAGGTAAAAATCCTTCCTCTGACTTTGACCATTTCTTGCTTAATTCTGCCTATTGCTCTGTCTTGGTAAGCACTTTGACACTGCATCACCTTCAACTTATTTGACCTTGCTGTATTATTTTTTATTTTTTTTTAACTTCAACCTTTCCATATGCTGCCATCCTCAATCTAGCAGCTGCATTGATCTTTTTCATTGCTTTTTTCACATAAGCATCAGGCTCAACATCCATAATAAGTGTCTGTACTATTTTAGAACCATATGTGCTTGTCATGCTATGGTATGAGATGTTGTGGTATGTTCTGTTTTTGGCCATGATTTGTAAATTGACTTTGAATGCTGCTGTGCCGAGCCTATGTCCATTGTAAAAACCATATTGTCTAGTGTTTCCTCATGTTGAAACACTACATTTGACCTTAACACTTGACTGATTTGGAATTTCCTGTTGTTGGAGCTTTTTTGCAGCTGACTTTGAAAAATCATAACTCTCTCTTCTTAACTCCGAATAATGTGTTTTTGCAGGCTATGGAAAGCTTGGAGACTGCTCTTCAAGTCCCATGCAGACCAGTTTGCCAAATGAATTCATATTCGGTATCAAATTTGAAATCTCCTCCGGCTGCGATTTCTGCCCAGGATTTCTGCAGATTTGGAAGGCTATATTGCGGGGCCCATATCTCCCTCATCCCAGCTCCGAATCATGTCATTCTTGAGCTCAAACTGAAGCCCTAAGAATCCTCTACAACTTTCGTTCACAAAGTTTCTCCGTTCGAGCTCCCTAAGGTAATCGAATTTGCATTTTTCCGGGACTGCGCTGT
Organism: Corchorus olitorius; assembly: GCA_001974825.2. Classification (NCBI taxonomy): domain Eukaryota; kingdom Viridiplantae; phylum Streptophyta; class Magnoliopsida; order Malvales; family Malvaceae; genus Corchorus; species Corchorus olitorius. The sequence continues at coordinate 1,954 of AWUE01024173.1, forward strand.
TGGTAATTTGCTTGGGCTGTTTGCTTGGCCTCTAACCTGTATTTTTGCTTTGTTCCTTTAGGAAAAGCTTATGTAATCCACTTTGGATGGTGTAGCAACAATGTTGGAGAAGAAAATGAGCAAGCTTATGTAATCCACTTTGGATGGTGTAGCAACAATGTTGGAAAAGAAAATGAGCACCAATTTGTAAACCGAATGCCCAATTTGTAAATCAAATGCCTTTTATTTTCATTTTCCAATGTAGCAAAAGCATATGCAAATGTTTAAATGTAAATAATGTGCATGTAACTAAGGAAATATGTAATGCAAAATGCTTATGCTATATTATCTCGAACCCTAGTATGCTTTTAACTATGGTACTAATCTAAATGGACTAAACTTAATATGCAAACTTAAGAAAGTGTTTTACTAACCAAAATGCAAATTTCATTTTCATGTGCCTTTTTCCAACTAACACCATCTTCTTAATCATGCAAATTCCACTGATGCAATGTCTAACTAGTTGCTAAATTATTGAGAATTAATTAACCAATGACCTAAATTAAGCTTAAACTACATGATTAAAATGTAACAATACTAAATTACTAAATGAAGCTAAGCCAAGAAATATGCAAAAATGCCAAAAGCTTATTATATTTTTTTTTTGGGTTTTCGAATGTAATCTAAATGACTAAAATGATTTGGGTAATTAAAAACGACACTAAGATGACCACAATGCCCCCCTTGAACCAAAAATGACTATAATGCCCCTAAACCTACAAAATGACCAAAATGCCCCTATATGACCCTAATGCCAATTAAGAAATGCATCGACTTAAGTTGAAGGATACATGACTAAAATGGGTGTCTACAGTCTCTATTCAATCCCGCAAGAAACCTAGCCATTGTAGCTTGTGGAGTTTCTTCAATTTCAGCCCTAGACATCAACAACATCATCTCCGAATAGTACTCATCAACACTCTTAGATCCTTACCTCAATGATTGCAAACTTTGATATAGAGAATTGATGTAGAAACTTGGCACAAATCTCTTCCTCATGACACTCTTCAATTCAACCCATGTTTCAATTGGCCTCTCCAAATTTCTTCTTCTAGATTGCACCAATTGATTCCACCAATTTAAAGCATTCTCAACAAACTCAAGGATAGCAATTTGTACCTTCTTAGATTCGCCAAAGGGATGATAATCAAAGTACATGTCCAATTTCGATTCCCACTCCAAGTAATCTGAAGGAGTTCCTTTTCCATTGAATTTAGGAATCTTGTACTTAATGTTGTCTTTAGGCTCCTCTCTTTTAACAACTCTTCTAGGCTGCAAGTTGTCCATATAAGCTTGACCTCCAGCCTCTTGCTCTCTTAATCTCTCCATTGGATCTATTCTAGCAACTTGTCTTTGTTGTTGTTCTCTTAGCGCATTGTTTTGTGCGACATTAATCCTTGGTTATGGAAGTTGGGCTTGTTGGTTTAGGCCCTCTCTTACTTGTTGGACTTCATTAGCCAAGGTATCAAATATTGTGTTCATGTTGTCCATTCGTTGCTCTAGGGATTGCAACAAGGTCGCCAAATTGATCTCCCATTGTACCTACACAAAAAGCAAAGTTAGTAGCAAAAATTCCTCACAAGTGTGTGTGTATACCTTGTTGTGCTCTCGTGTTTGCCCACAATCCTATGGGTTGGCCGTCCTCTATCTCTCTTGATGATCTCACACAATTTGCCTTTTACCTCAATTTAGCTTCAATAGGCCTAATAAGAGCAACTTATAAGAGTAACTTCTTTCTTCTCGTGACCTACTTGAGGAACAAACAATTAGGAGCAACAACTTATGTGAATCAAAAATAAGTGATCTCAAACCAAATTGTAGCCTCCTAATCCTAAAGAAGTATGGGCGGCTATAAGGCCTTACAAGCCCAAAATAAAAGACAAGGAAAACTAGTCCAAGTCCAACTAGGAAAAATAAATAACTGATCGGTCGTCAGCAAATCATAAAAATAATACCAACAATTACTAACTAAGAATAGCTAGGGCAAGTAAGGGTCGAACCCACAGAAAGATAGGTTATTATTCTTTTTCTTTAAGTAAACAAACAAAATAAAGAGGATTTTGAAAGTAGAATTAAATCAAATCAAACTAACAATTAAAATTATCTAAGAAAGCAATCAAGAAAATTAAAGAAAACAATTAATCAGAAAGCAGTGAATTAATTAAGAAAACCCTCCAACGTAGAATTAATATCCCTCTTGACAATAATAACATGGATCATTGATATCTAAAAATTATGAAAACAACGGATAGCTTGTTTGGAATTAAATCCTAACTTACCAAGTTAGATAAAATCACTTATTACCAGTCTAAATTATCCCTTTTATTCCAAACAACCAATTGCAAAATTAATGGTTTATTAGTTTGTCAAGAACAAAGTATTAAGAACGAGTAATTTGTGAACAAGCACAACAAATAAATCAAATTATCTATTGATTCTTAAATCCCTTGGAAGAATTATTACCATTACTTCCAATTGCTACCAACAATTAAACTTAAGTTATTACCACTCTAAGTTTAACTAGCTTATGTAAACTTAATTTATCAAGATAGTGTCGACTCCAATCCATCAAAACAAGTTAACATAGAATTCATGCAGAGAATTAAGAAATACCCAAAACAATTTTCATATAAAAGCACAAAATCTCACCATGATTATAAGTCAAGAGATCAATTAAATTCTACATTGGAGAAAAGAAAAGGATTACTCACTCATGAATTGAGTGAGCATCCAAAGAATAAGAAGAAAACTAATCTATGGATGGGAAGAAGAGGGGGCAGTGGCTCCAAGCTCTCCAAATCTTCAACTTCTACAATATTTTCTAAAGGGAATAGAATACAATACAATACATAAAAACCTAGATCTAAGGTGGCTATTTATAGTGGAAATAACCCTGAAGACTCCAATTACACTTAGGATAGGACTCTAGAATGGTTTAAGGGCTGACTTGGTCTCCAAATTGGCTTAAAACTCTTTTTAGAACCGAAATCCTAGTGAAATTAGGATCCTGGAATTTTCTAGAATCGTGCAGAGACTTCGACAGCAATTTTGGGCTTGAAAACGACAGAACTGGGTCTTGGGCTTCAAAGAAAAGTTGTAGATCTCGGAGTTAACTTTCCAACACTTACTCACAGGCCTAAATCGGAGGTCTGAGCAGACAGTTATGGCCTTTTTACTGAGACTATGCTGAATCCTAATCCAAGTAGGACTACTATCGGGATTTTGCGGGAATTGGATATTCCCTTGGATATAGGCGGCACAAATTGGGTTTTTAACTCCAATTGTGGCTTATATGGGCTGAGTATTATCTCATATAAAATATCCAAAAATCCAAAGCTTCCGGGCTTCTTCATGACTTGTTTTCAATCCTTCGCAATTAAAGCTCCAATCTTCAATTCTTGCTTCTTGAAATAATTCTTCTATGATCTTCAAATCTTCAAATTATCTTCAATAAATCTTCAAACACGAACTTCGAATCTCCAAATCTATACTCAAAATTACTTTGCTTATATCTGTGTGAAAAGTCATCAAAATAGCTCCAAAAATAGTGAAAATTAGCAAGTTTCCAATTTCACATCTCATAAAGACTCAAAACACAAATATTAACAAATTAACATATATTTAAGTATAAATAGATCCAAAAACATTGTAAATAGCCATAAAAATTGGGTTGTTTTTGGCTCGATCAATAACAAAGCATAATTAAACAAGGATTGGACTTAGTCAAACATGGCCCAATCCTAATGTCATCTAAACATAAAGATAAACTAATCTAAGATAGAATAAGACCTCATAAGGCCGATTAGACCTAAACAAGCCCAATTAGGTCTCAATCGCAAGCAAGGTAAGAAACTTGTCTTCAAGTGGTTTCTTCATGCTCAAATCATCTTCAAAGGTTTTCAATTGAACTTCAATAATCTTCATATCATCAAGATGAGTTCGAACAAGGCCCATAAGTACATCCTTGAATCTCTTAGCTCTTACTGTTGTCATTGGCCCATTAGGTAAGCTTAATGGATCAAATGGCATCTTCTTGGTGCTTGGAACATGATCATCGACATCTCCTTGGTCTCCATGAATCTTGATGCTTCCTTGCAACCCTTGCCCGTCCTCTCCTTGCTCTCCATGCTTGTCTTCAAGTCCATGATAAGCCTTGGGTGCATCATCCCCTCCCCCTTGAAGAAGATTTGTCCTCAAATCTGCATCATTGTCAAAAAGAGACAAGTCAGCAACATTAAAGGTAGCACTTATATTACCATACTCACTAGGAAGATCTAGCTTGTAGGCATTGTTGTCGATCCTCTCCAACACTGGGAATGGTCCATCTCCTCTTGGTAAAAGCTTGGATTTCCTCTTCTGAGGAAACCTCTCTTTCCTTAGATGTAACCAAACCCAATCTCCAGGCTCAAAGATAACTTCTTTGTGCCCCTTATTAGCCATCTTCATGTAGTGTTGAGTTTTCTTCTCAATTTGTGCTCTAACCTTCTCATGAAGTTCTCTAACAAATTTAGCCTTCCTTTTACCATCCATGTCGACTTGCACACTCAAAGGTAAACTCATCAAATCCAAAGGAGTTAATGGATTAAAACCTACACAATTTCAAAAGGTAAAGAACCAGTAGTACTATGTATGCTCCTATTATATACAAATTCAACATGAGGCAAACAATCCTCCCAAGTTCTTAAGTTCTTTTTAATAAAAGCTCTAAGCAAGATAGATAAAGTTCTATTAACAACTTCTGTTTGACCATCGGTTTGAGGTTGACAAGTTGTTGAAAACATCAACTTAGTACCTAACTTAGCCCACAAAGTTCTCCAAAAGTGACTTAAGAACTTAGCATCTCAATTAGAAACAATGGTTCTAGGCATTCCATGCAATCCAACAATCTCCCTAAAGAACAAGTTCGCTACATTAATGGCATCATCAGTCTTAGAATATGTAATAAAGTGTGCCATTGTAGAAAACCTATCAACCACAACAAAATTAGATGTAGATTTAGCTTGCAAGCAAACAATAAACTACAAACATGCTTTCCTACATCATATCGCATCTTAGGCCAAAAGAAGTGTTCATGCAAGATCTCATATGTTCTATCAACACCAAAATGACCCATTAAACCCTCTTCATGCGATTCCCACATAAGCACATCCAGCAAAGAACAAGAAGGAATACATAATTTAGATTCTTTAAACAAAAATTCATTATGCATATAATACTTTCCAAAACCAGATTTAGCACATATTTTATGGATATCACCAAAATAAACATCCAAAGCATACAAGTCCTTAATAAAGTCAAATCCAAGAAATTTAGATTTAAGTGTGGAAAGTAACACATACCTCCTTGATAACGCATCAGCCACAATATTCTCCTTACCTTTCTTATATTGCAACACATAAGGAAAAAACTCGATGAACTCCATCCACTTAGCATGTCGTTTGTTCAACTTTTGTTGGCCTTTCAAATACTTGAAGCTCTCATGATCAGTGTGAATCACGAACTATTTAGGCCACAAGTAGTGTTGCCAAGTTTGCAATGCCCTCACAAGAGCATACAACTCCTTATCATAGGTTGGATAGTTCAATGCAGCCCTATTCAATTTCTCATTAAAATAAGCTACATGTTTTCCTCCTTGCATTAAAACAGCTCCAATACCTACACCTGATGCATCACATTCAATCTCAAAAGTATTGTTAAAGTTAGGCAAAACAAGCAAAGGAGCATTAGCAAGCTTAGTCTTTAATGTCTCAAATGCTTCTTGTTGTTTTGAACCCCATTTGAATGGTGCATTCTTCTTCATCACACTTGTTATAGGTGCTGCCAAGGTGCTAAAGTCCTTAACAAACCTCCTATAAAATCCAGCCAAGCCATGGAATGATCTCACTTGACCAACATTGGTTGGAGTTGGCCAATCTTTGATGGCTTTGATCTTCTCTTCATCAACTTCTATACCCTACGCACTCACAACAAAACCAAGGAAAACAAGCCTATTTGTGCAAAAGGTGCACTTCTTAAGGTTGGCATATAACTTCTCATCCCTAAGTACATCCAATACACATCTCAAATGCTCAACATGATCCTCTAGAGTTTTGCTATAAACAAGTATATCATCCAAGTAAACAACAACGAACTTACCAATAAAAGCTCTTAAAACATGGTTCATTAGCCTCATAAAAGTGCTAGGTGCATTAGTCAATCCAAAAGGCATAACTAGCCATTCATACAATCCAAGCTTAGTTTTAAAGGCAGTTTTCCATTCATCACCCTCTTTCATGCGAATTTGATGGTACCCACTCTTAAGATCAATCTTAGAAAATAAACAAGCACCATGCAATTCATCTAGCATATCATCTAATCTAGGAATAGGGTGATGATTGAGCCAAAAAAGACCCTATTTTTATGATCATTTTCCTATGCTTTTTGGTATTTTTATATGTATTTTAACCCTATTTTATAAGTATTTGTGTTTTAAGGTATTGAAGACAAGAAAAGTGGAAACTTGTAGTTTTTCACTATTTTTGGAGCTATTTTGATGACTTTTTACACAAATATGGACTTAGCAATTTGGAGTGAAGATTGGGAGATTCGAAGTTTGTGATTGAAGATTTATTGAAGATAATTTGAAGATATGATAACCATTGAAGAATTATCTCAAGTGGCAAGAATTGAGGATTGAGTTTAAATCACGAAGGATTGAAGATAAGCTATGGAGAAGCCTGGAAGCTTTGGAATTTTGGATATTTTATATGGGATGATACTCAGCCCATATAAGGCCACAATTTGAGTTAAAATCCCAATTTGTGTCGCATATATTTAAATAAATATCCAATTCCCGCATATTCTTGCATATTCCCGCATATTCCCGCATACTAGTCCTAGTTGGATTAGGATTCAGCTCAGTCTCGGTAAAAAGGACATAACTTTCTACTCAGACCTCGAAATTAGCTCCGTTAGTAGGCGTTGGAAAGCTAATTCCGAGGTTCACAACTTTCCTTTGAAGCCCAAAGCCCAGTTCTGCCATATTCAAGCCGGAAATTTCCGTCGAAGTTACTGTGTGATTCTAGAATTTTCTAGAGTCCTATTTTCACGTGGATTTCGGCTCTAGGAAGACTTTTAAGCCAACTTGGAGACCAAGTCAGCCTCTAAACCGTCCTAGGCTATTCCTAAGTTTATATGGAGTCTAATTAGTCCACTATAAATAGCCACCTTATGTAAAACAAATCACACACACATCTAGATATAATTTTCTCTTCTAGTTCTAGTTTTTCTTCTAGTTTTTCCTAAGGGTGTCGACACCCTCTCTAACCATAGAGGGGTGCGATATACCTAGGGTTTTGCAAGGAGGATTCCACCCCCTTGAAGTCCTGTAAGTTTTCTTATGCCTCTCATGGATTTTCACAAATCCATGAGTAGCTAAATTCTTAATACTTCTTATCCTTTGGTGATTTCAATTAATTAATTATGATGAGATTTTTGTGCTTATAAATCTTATGTTTGTTCTTGATTGATAGCTTTCTAATCTCTGTTTTAATTCAATGATTTTTACGGTTATTGATTTAAAAGGCCTATAATGATATAACTGGATAAAATATGGTTAAATCTAAGCTTTAAGTGAGAACTTGAGCTTGATTGTGTGGTAACAAATTGGATTCGTTGAGAAACAGTTCAATGAGATTGGTTGACCTTATTGATGTTGTTTAATGGCAATAAGTCTGGTTTTACTTGTTAAGCATGTGTGAAAAAATAATTGTTCTTAATGCTTTGTTCTTATCAATCTTCCACCCTGAGAAGAAAGTTGGTTGTTAAGTAATAAAAAGGGATAATTTAATCGGCGAAGGATCTTTATCTAAAATACATGTTAGGGTTTCCCTAAACCAGTTATCGTCAAGAATAAAACATTAAATTTATCTTTTAAGTCAATGATCTGTAGTTAAATTGATTGATTTCTACCATTGGAGAAGAAGTATGCTTTCTTATTATTGTTTTCTTTCTTAATTGCCATAGTTAAGATTTAATTTTCTTTGTTTTGTTTTTAGATTAATTGTTTTTATAATTGCTATTTTTAATCCCCTGTTTTTAAGCAAAACTTTTGAGAAAATTCTTAAAAATTTAATCTTTGGATAAGTCTATTCCCCTTCTCTGTGGGATTCGACCCCTACTTGCCCTATCTACTTAGTTAGGTTTTGTGGGGATCATTTTTATGATTACTGACGACCGAGCATAAATTTTGGCGCCGTTGCCGGGGAAGGAAGGAAAAGACTAATCAAACAAAATATTTTTCTTGTTTTTGCGTTTTGTTCTAAAAACAATTGCGTTTTCTATTTAAAAAAAATTGTTTTTGCGTTAAAAGAGAAAAAAAATTATTTTTTTTGTTTTAATTTTTAATTTTCGTTTAAGAACTTTTACTATTAATTTTTTCTTTTGACTTTTGTTTTGATTTTTCTATGAAGTTGCATGCCAAATACAAGAAGTAGTGGTATAGAAGATTTTGAATTTGATCCAGAGCCAGAAAGAACACTATTTTCGCTAAGGAATGAGAGATCAAGTCGAGAACAAGAAGGGGAGTCATCCAATTCGAGTTCTCAATCTAATTCTCCTAGATCTGCTGCTTCAATATCATCAAAAGACATGGCAAACGAAGAAGGCCCTAAAATTCTGAGAGAGCTTTCTGCACCAAACGTCAATGCACAACACTTAGCAATTTGATACCCAGATATGAGTGGAAACTTTGAGATCAAATATGGATTTATCATATTTTACCTAAATTTCATGGTCTGCTCGGAGAAGATCCTCACCGACATCTTACAAATTTCCAGATTGCCTGTGCATCTAGAAGTATTCAAGGTTTTCCTGAAGACCAATTCAAGCTAAGAACTTTTCCGTTCACACTTGTGGACCGTGCAAAAGATTGGTTGTACCTCTTACCTACTAGTTCAATCACCTATTGGACGAGCCTTTGGAAATTGTTCTTGGAAAAGTACTTTCCTGCTCATAAAGTATCAAGTATAAGGAAGGAGATTTGCGGAATTAAGCAACGCACATGGAGAAACAATGCATGAGTATTGAGAACGTTTCAAGACACTGTGTGCAAGCTGCCCTAATCATCAAATCATTGAACAGTTGCTGATCCAATACTTCTACGAAGGATTACTACCGTTTGACAGATCTTCCGTAGTTTCTACAAGTGGAGGAGCTTTCATAGACAAAACTCCTACCAATGCTTGGACTTTAGTGAAGAATAGGGATGTAAACACTCAACAATTTGGATCTCGAGAAAAATATTCAAGAGAAGGCAATACAAGAAGAATCAATGAAATTTCTACCCATTCCACCTCATTGGAGCAACAACTTCAAGAAACAAATCAACAAGTCGCTATGCTCACTGATTTGTTCCATGCGAATTTTTCAAGTGTGCCTAAGGTTTGTGGTATTTGTACTCAAGGACACTATACTGATAAGTGCCCTTCTTTGGAACACACCGCACAAGAAGTCAATGCTGTGGGAATGCAAGGAGCATATCAAAGGAAGCCTGACCCCTATTCAAATCCTGGATGGAGAGTCGAGCAACCAAGTCAGTAATATGGGAACCAAGGTAACTATGAAGGAAGGCCAATGAATTATCAAAGGCCTAATTTTCAACAATCTTCACAAGCTGTTTCCATCGAGATGCAACAAATGAGGGAAGCTATGGAGATGGTGAGGAAACAAATAAGTCAATTGGCTAGTGACATGAGTGATCTCAAGACACAAGGTCAACAAAGGATCCCATTGCAACCAAAGGTACCTCCTAAGGAGAATGTAAGTGCAATTACTCTGAGGAGTGGAAAAGAGTTGGAAAACCCTTATCCAAGCCGTGCCACACTGTGATTGCTAACATACCCCACACTGCTCTTCTTATATCTGATAGTGCAACGAATGCATTGGTGAATCATCTTGCCCCTGCATTAGCGGGCAAATACTCATCCTTGTTGGAAATTTGTCTCCAAGTGACATTTCCATTGAAGCTTTAATCAGGTTCCTCTTCAGCCTTATAGTCAATTCCAAGATACTTTCCAAGAGACTTGGGAAGAATGACTATTTTTACTTGATTGATGCAATCAATCAGAATTTTCTCAGAAAATAAGTATTTAGCAGTCGGATCAGAGACATCACCAGCACCCTATTCCAATATAAAATTCCTTAACCAAGGATGAACTAAGCATAATATACTCATAGTTTGCTATTCCTTTTCTGTGAGCTTCACTCTTGATGCGATTAGAGACTTTGACTTACTTTGGAAGTTTTCTTGAAACCAGTCTAGCCCATCAAAGCTTTTCTTCATCTTCTTTACTAGCACAATTTCTTTTTCTTCTTTGATGACATCGAGTTCCTCTAGCTTTCGATTTGCCTTCGAGGTATCTTCTTAAGCCATGATATCTCAAGAAAGAGTAAAAACAGAGAATGTGATGATATGAATGAATGAGAGAAAAATGAGATTTTTGAAAGAATGGGACAGAGAGAGAGAGAAGGTTGTTTTGTACAGAAAGTGGGAAAAATAAATTTCATGTCAGGGGGCAAAAATCTGACAAATGTTCGTGTATGTTTATGCATGTATGCATGTACATATTATAGACATTAATAATAAAATGCATGAAGCAGTTAATCACAAAGAATCTATCATGCCAAGCTCAAGCCTAATTCTACTAAAATGCTCATCACAAAGAGGTTTAGTAAAGATATCAACGAGTTGGTTCAAGAAACTGACAAACTCAATTTTGATGTCGCGTCTTTGCACATGATCACGGATGAAGTGATGTCGAATCTCAATATGTTTAGTGCGAGAATATTGTACAGGATTCTTTGTAATATTGATCACACTAGTGTTGTCACAGTAAAGTGGCACCTCCATCATGGTGATTCCAAAATCTCGAAGTTGATGCATAATCCATATTAATTAGGCACAGTAACTTCTAGCAGCTATGTATTCAGCTTCAGCAGTTGACAATGCTACTGGTTCAGCTTTTTGCTCGACCATGACACTAGCATTTGTCCAAGAAACTGACAAGTGCCACTAGTGCTTTTTGTATCTGTCTTACCACCTGCAAAATCAGCATTAGAATAACCTGCAAGATCTAACAAGGATCCTTCAGGATACTATAGGCCTAAGCTAGTGGTTCCATGAAGAAACCTGAAGATCCTCTTCACAGCAATAAGGTGAGATTCCTTTGCACAAGATTGAAAACGAGCACAAAGACAAACACTAAAGAGTATATCAGGCCTACTAGCAGTGAGATAGAGTAGGGAGCCAATCATACCTCGATAGAGTTTCTAATCAACTACCTCACCTTTCTCATCAGAATCTAATTTAGTGCCTGTGGCCATTGGTGTCTTCATTGGTTTACTGTCCTCCATTCTAAATTTCTTCAACATTTCCTTTGTATACTTGGACTGACTAATGAAGATACCGTCAGAGCATTGTTTGATTTGAAGTCCTAGGAAGAAGTTGAGTTCTCTAATCATGCTCATCTCGAATTCTCCCTACATTTCTTTCGCAAAGTACTTACACAAACTTTCATTAGTGGCACTGATCGGTCGTCAGCAATCATAAAAATAATCCCCACAAAATCCTAACTAAGTAGATAAGGTAAGCAGGGGTCGATCCCACAGAGAAGGACGATAGACCTTATCTGAAAATATAAACCTTAAAAATCTCTCAAAAGCAATGTGTAAAACAGGAGATAACAATTGAAAAGAAAGCAATCAAACTAGAAACAAAACAAAGTAAATTAAATCTACATCTATGGCAATTAAGAAAGAAAACAATAATAAAAAGGCATACTTCTTCTCCAATGGTTAAAAACAATCAAATTAATTATGGGTCCTCGATTTAAAAGATAAATTTAATATTAAATCCTTGATGATAACTGACCTTGGGAAACCCAAACATGCTATTTAGATAAGATTACCCGTCAAGGCTTAAATTACCCCTTTTCTCAAATTACCTCTTTATCGGCCGTTATAAATCAATAAAAATCAAGATTGTAGAATTAAAACAGAGTTTAACATGCTATCTATCAAAAATAAAATACCAAATTATAAGAACAGAAATCTCACCATATTAATTGATAGAATGCACCAAAAGATTAGAAGTACTAAGAATTTAGCTACTCATGGATTTAGGAAAATCCATGAAAGGTTTAAGAACACTTACAAGACTATAAGGGGGTGAAATCTCCTTGCAAAATAGCTAGTATTGTCGCACCCCTCTATGGCTAGAGAGGGTGGCGGCACCCTTGCCTAAAAACTAGAAGAAAACTAAAAGATTAGATCTAAAATTATGTGGTATGTGAAAAAGTATGTGATTTGTGTTACAGGGGGTGGCTATTTATAGTGGAAATAACCCTAGGAATTCAAGTTCTAAGTAGGATAGGAGTCTAGGACGGTTTTGAGGCTGACTTGGTATCCGCATTAGCTTAAAAGTCTTCCTAGAACCAAAATCCTAGTCAAAATAGGATCCTGAAAAATTCTAGATTCGTGCAGGGACTTCGACGGTATTGTTGGGCTTGAAAACGGCAGAACTAGGTCTTGAACTTCAAAGAAAAGTTGTAGATCTCGGAGTTAGCTTTCCAACGAGTACTAATGGGCCTAAAACGGATATCTGAGCATAAAGTTTTGATTTTTCTACCAAGACTGCGCTAAATCCTAATCATGTTAGGACTAGATGCGGGAATAAGCTAGAATTGGATATAGGCGGCATTAATTGAGATTTTAACTCCAATTATGGGGTTATATGGGCTGAGTATTATCCCATATAAAATATCCAAAATTCCTTAGCTTTCGGGCTTATTCATGGCTTGTCTTCAATCCTTCGCAATTTAAAGCTCCAATCTTCAATTCTTGCCTCTTGAGATAATTCTTCAATAGTCTTCAAATCTTCAAATTATCTTCAATAAATCTTCAAACACAAACTTCGAATCTCAAAATCTATACTCAAAATTCTTCTTCCATATTTAAGTAAAAAGTCATCAAAATAGCTCCAAAAAGAGTGAAAAACAACAAGTTTCCACTTTTCTTGTCTTCAAGACCTAAAAACACAAATACTTATAAAATAGGGTTAAAATACACATAAAAATAGCAAAAAGCATAGGAAAATGATCATAAAAATAGGGTTGTTTTTGGCTCAATCATAATTCCCCCACACTAAATCTTTGCTAGTCTCTAGCAAACTAGTGTTGAAAACTATGAAAAACAAATCATAAGATAGACTCTAAACTAATGCAAATCAAAATCTTTCGAAAAATTTAAATACATACACATATCAAAGATCAATCCAATTATGAAATCAAAATAACAAAGAATCATAAGAGCACTTAATTCAAAAGATCAAGAAATAGCAAGCATCTTTATTCTTAAGTAACCATAATTAAAGTAGTTCTAATCACTAACCATTCATCACATCCTATAACTACTTCTTTCTATAGGCTTATGTCTTCATCTTTATCTCCATTACTCAAAGGAATGCATATTATGGATACAAATCAAGGGTTTTCGTGGGTTATAATAGATTTTCAAAGGGTAATTGATTTTTAGAAAATTGAGGTTACTAACCTCGAAGTGTTCATGATTTGGGGTTACTAACTCCCATTTTTGAGGCTACTAGCACTCTAGAATGACTCCTTCTTTTTATTTTTTCAGAGGGACAATATTTCTGCAATTCCATACCTCTTATCCTCTTTCCAAGGGTTACTAACTCCTTTTGTTAAAGAAAAGAGTGACAAGAATGGATTGATTTTTTTTTTAAAACAGAAATACCTCTTCTCCTCTTGCATGAAAACACTTCTTTTATGAAAACAATTTTTTAACTACCCTTTTATATAAGTAGTCCCCCACACTTGTTCTTGACATATCCATATCATACTTTCATAATTGTAATTTCAATAAAAATAAACACAAGTTCTAGAAATAGATAATCATAAAAATAATGAACAATAAGCTCATATCACAAAACTCTAATTATACCTAATCTAAGAAATCAGATATCATGCTATCAATCAATCAATCAATAAAGCATCCTTAAAAATTCTAAGTATTATCATTCATAATTAAATCAAATCACTCAATATATGCATGAAAAATTCAAAATTTCAAAAAAATTATGGCATTGATTAAGATTATGATCAAATTAATGCATGCAGACTCCCTATTAGACTAGACTCTCTCCTCCACACTTAAAAGACACATAGTCCTCAATGTGAAAACACATGAGCATGCGTAAGTGTGGTTAGTTAAATGCATAAAATAAAAACTATCACAAACAACTAATTCACATCAAAGAATAGGCAAGCAATTAAAGTAATAATCAAGACAAAATAATGCAAGGGAAATTAAAAAGATAGAGTTAAAGAAAACTTCTCTGTTTGTAGGCATAAGCTCCATTCGCGAATCATTGCTTCTGAAACTGGACTCCTTTCGAATTCTTCTTGCAATCGTCCAAATTAAGCTCCATTTGCTTTCCTTTGGTTCCTTCATGTGAAATCATTGGGTTGCCTCCCAATAAGCGCCTTTCTTTAAGGTCTTTGGCTAGATTGCCTTAAAGAAATTATTCTTCAAGGGTGAAGAAACTATGGATATATTCCTTCAACAAGTCCATAATTATTTTGAGAGTATCATTGATGGCTTTGAGAACTTCAAGTTGAATTTTATCAAGACTTGAAATCATCAAAGTTGGGTGTTCAGAATGAATGGCCGGTGGTGGCTTGGTGATGGCATGACTTGAAAAGCATTTGGCCGGTAATGGCATGGTGATGGTCGGTCCTAGCTTGGTGAAAACTCGAGGTGGCTCGGTGGGTGGCCGGTTGCGACTTGGTGGTGGCGCGGCACTGGCCAGATGTGGCCGGGTAGAAGCATGGGATGGCCGGGCAGTGGCCGGTCTTAATCATAAAAATAATCCCCACAAAATCCTAACTAAGTAGATAGGGTAAGCAGGGGTCGATCCCACAGAGGAGGACGATAGACCTTATCCGAAAATATAAACCTTAAAAATCTCTCAAAAGTAATGCGTAAAACAAGAGATTATAATTGAAAAGAAAGCAATCAAACTAGAAACAAAATAAAGTAAATTAAATCTAGATCTATGGCAATTAAGAAAGAAAACAATAATAAAAAGGCATACTTCTTCACCAATGGTAGAAAACAATCAAATTAATTATGGGTCCTCGATTTAAAAGATAAATTTAATATTAAATCCTTGATGATAATTGACCTAGGGAAACCCTAACATGCTATTTAGATAAGATTACCTGTCAAGGCTTAAATTACCCCTTTTCTTTCCTAACAAATCAATTACCCGTCAAGGCTTAAAGATTTGCTATGAAACAAAGCATTAAGAGCAACTATTATTAGTTCTTTCACACATGCTTAACAAGTAAAACCATACAACAACCAGCTAAATCTAAACACTGGCATGCAAACCCAATTGAGGCGCCGTCAAGCGTCATCAATTCGCTACATACAATCAAACTCATGCGTCAACCTTATTGTTTGATCTAGCCAACGATCTCTCAAATTACCTCTTTATCGGCCGTTATAAATCAATAAAAATCAAGATTGTAGAATTAAAAAAATACCAAATTATAAGAACAAAAATCTTACCATATTAATTAATTAAAATCACCAAAGGATTAGAAGTATTAAGAATTTAGCTACTCATGGATTTAGGAAAATCCATGAGAGGCTTAAGAACACTTACAAGACTAGAAGGGGGCGAAATCTCCTTGCAAAATAGCTAGGATTGCCGCACCCCTCTATGGCTAGAGAGGGTGGCGGCACCCTTGCCTAAAAACTAGAAGAAAACTAAAAGAATAGATCTAAAATTATATGGTATGTGAAAAAGTATGTGATTTGTGTTACAGGGGGTGGCTATTCATAGTGGAAATAACCCTAGGAATTCCAATTCTAAGTAGGATAGGAGTCTAGGACGGTTTAGAAGCTGACTTGGTATCCGCGTTAGCTTAAAAGTCTTCCTAGAACCAAAATCCTAGTCATAATAGGATCCTGAAAAATTCTAGATTCGTGCAGGGACTTCGACGGTACTTTTGGGCTTGAAAACGACAGAAATGGGTCTTGGACTTCGAAAGAAAGTTGTAGATCTCGGAGTTAGCTTTCCAACGAGTACTCATGGGCCTAAAACGAGCATCTGAGCATAAAATTATGATTTTTCTACCAAGACTGCGCTGAATCCTAATCCTGTTGGGACTAGAAGCAAGAATAAGTGGGAATTGGATATTTCCTTGGATATAGGCGGCATTAATTGGGATTTTAACTCCAATTATGGGCTTATATAGGCTGAGTATCATCCCATATAAAATATCCAAAATTCCTTAGCTTTCGGGCCTATTCATGTCTTGTCTTCAATCCTTCGCAATTTAAAGCTCCAATCTTCAATTCTTGCCTCTTGAGATTCTTCAATTGTCTTCAAATATTCAAATTATCTTCAGTAAATTTTCAAACACGAACTTCAAATCTCCAAATCCATACTCAAAATTGCTTCTTCCATATTTGAGTAAAAAGTCATCAAAATAGCTCAAGAGTGAAAAACAACAAGTTTCCACTTTTCTTGTCTTCAAGACCTAAAAACACAAATACTTATAAAATAGGGTTAAAATATACATAAAAATAGCAAAAAGCATAGAAAAATGATCATAAAAATAGGGTTATTTTTGGCTCAATCAGGCACCAAAGATAATGTCATCAACATAAATTTGAACAATAAGGAAATCAGATTTTTTCTTCTTAATAAAGAGAGTGGTATCTATACTTCCCCTTGTGAACCCTTTGTCCAGGAGAAATTTAGATAACCTTTCATACCATGCTCAAGGTGCTTGCTTGAGTCCATTGAGAGCTTTGTGAAGTCTGTACACGTAGTCAGGATGTTTGTTGTCTTCAAAGCCAAGTGGTTGTTCCACATATACCTCTTCCTGAATGTGACCCATGAGGAAGGCGCTCTTCACATCCATATGATAAAGCTTGAAGTCCATGCAGCATGCAAAGGCAAGAAGTAGTCTGATTGCTTTGAGTCTTGCTACAGGAGCAAAGGTCTCATCATAATCAATTCCTTCTTCTTGATTGTAACCTTTTGCTACAAATCTGGCTTTGTTCCTGACAACTCTACCACTTTCATCAAGCTTGTTCCTAAATACCCACATTGTGCCTACAACAGGATGATCTGTTGGTGGTGGCACTAATGTCCACACCTTGTTCCTCTCAAACTGATTTAGTTCTTCTTGCATTGCAATCATCCAGCTTTCTTTTTTTTCAGCATCTTCAAATGCTTTTGGCTCAATTTGGGATATAAAGGCAGCAAACTCACACACTTCTCTAAGTGCTCCTCTTGTTCTCACACCTTCATTTGGATTTCAAATGATCAAATCTAGTGGATGACTCTTTCCATATTTCCATGCCTTTGGGAGATCTTCATGTTGTTGCTCTTGCCTCTGAAGACTCACAATAGGTGGATCATCATTGATCTCTTCAGTGGCTTTCTCATTAGTGTCAGCAGTGGTCACTGCTTCTTTCCTGTTCGTCTCATTAATACCTGCATCATCATCATCTTGCACAACCTTTCTCGGTGCACTATTAGTCTCATCAAAAACAATATGAATAGATTCTTCAACCACCAAAGATGTTTTATTGAACACTTATAGGCTTTAGATATCAAAGTATATGCAGTGATTCGCAAAGCCATCAATAGCTTCATCTTTATGACTAAGAAAGTAAATCTAGGTAAATCTTGAAAAGTCATCAACTATGACAAAATCAAGAGACTTACCAACCATGCTAGTGACATCAATGGGGCCAAACAAGTCTAGATGCAGCAACTCCAATGCTCATGTTGTTGAAACTACATTTTTAGATTTGAAGGAGCTTTTGACCTATTTGCCAAACTGACAAGCTTCACAGATTTTGTTAGTATTAAAAATCAGTTTGGGTATGCCCGAGACAAGATCCTAACTAATAAGTTTAGCGATAGTGCTCAAACTTGCATGACCAAGTCTCTTGTGACACAACCAGCTATCAGAGACATCATTCACCATGAGGCACAAATTCTTGCTCAGTTGTAAGTCATCAAGGTAGACAATATATACATTCCTGTGTCTCTTTCCTATGAAGATTAGCTTGTTTGTATTGATGTCATTAATCTGGCAGCTTCTAGAGTCAAAGGCAACTCTCCATCCCTTGTCACAAAGTTGGCTGATGTTAAGTAAATTGTAGTTGAGACTTTTCACCAATAGAACATTCTTGATTGTTGTTGTGCTTTCTTCGATTGTACCAACTCCTTGAATTTGTCCTTTTGAATCATCTCCAAAAGTCACATCTTCGTCTTTCCTCTTAGTGTGACTAGTGAACTGTTCTTAATTTCAAATCATGTGTTTGCAGCAGCCGTTATCCAAGTACCACGGCTTCTTCTCCTGAGGTTGAGCCTTAAAACATTCTCCATTGTGCTCCTGCTCAACCTGCATCCACAGTTCTCTAGTTTGCAGATTTAGGTACCCATATTGCTATGGGTCCTTCTTGGTTAGTAACGACATAGGTTCCTTTAGGCACCCAAATTTTTTTAATCTTAGGTTGATTCCAATCCCTCTGATAACAATCAGGAGATTTATGGCCTTTCATGCCACAGATATAACAAACCATAACTCTTGGCCTGAAGTTCTTTTTGTTCATGTTACCATTTAAGCGATTGCTTCCAGAAGAGCTAGTGACATTACTGCTCACTATCTTGAGTTCATTCAATTCATGCTCAAGTTTCTCATTTTCTTCTATTGCATGCTTTAAAACATTCTAAAATGTGTCTTTTGATTCCTGCATGCTTGTTAGTTCTTTCTTCAAACATTCTAAATCATTCATCAATCCAGAATTCATTTTCTTAAGAGTATTATACTTTGAAGCCAATTTCTCAAAATCGTTATACAGATTATCAAATTCAGACTGTAAATCATCAAAAGAAATAAGAGGATTATTCATTACCTCAGGTTCATCTTCCTTTGTCGTAAGGCACAGGTTGGCTTTGATTTATTCCTCTACATAACTTGCTTCAACTGAAGAAGTGTCACTGTCAGACCATGTTGAAGCCATCATTGCCTTCTTTTTCTTTCTATTTTTCTTTTGTTTCATAGCACTGTTCAGTGGACAGTCATTCTTGGTGTGACCAGGCTTTCTACATTTATAGCAAATCAGCTGGTTTTGTCTGCTGACTTCTGCTTTGAATTTATCCTTCTTGAAATTCCTCTTGTAGAGACAGTTTCTTCTTCTTCCTTGAATTACAGTCTCTTCATCAGGTTCTAAGCAAGTGTCATCAATGGTCAGACTATCAATTTCCTCTTCAATAGTTGAGACCTTCAAGGCTAGACCTCTTTTCTTTTCAGTAGACTTTTTTTTCTCATCATCTTCACAGCTCTTCAACTCTACTTCATGATTGAGTAGGGATCCACAAATCTCATCAAAAGTGGTTTCATTGAGATTTCTTGATTCCCTAATAGCTATGGTCAGAGGGTTCCAGGACTTTGGCAGTGCTCTTAGCAACTTATTGACTCTTTCACTTTCTGGAATGGCTTTTCCCAAATGAATCAGTCTATTAGTGATACTACTGAATCTGTCAATCAGTGAAGTCACTGTCTCATCTGGAATCAACTTCAAGGTTTCATACTCATACTGCAGCAGGCTGATCTTTGACTCCTTGACCTGAGATGTACCCTCATGAGTGATTCCGAATTTCTCCAAGACCTCTTTTGCATTAGTGCAAGTAGAGACCATATTGAACTCAATAATATTCAATGCAGAGTGAAGGGTATTAATGGCTTTATAGTTTATCTGGAACTTCTTTATATCATCTTGTGTCCACTTAGCTCTAGGCTTGTCAACAGTTTGTTCTCTAGCCTTCTATGTTGGTTTCCAGGGTCCTTCCCGTATGATCTACCACATTTCATAATCGGTTGCACAAATGAAGTTCATTATACGAGATTTCCAGAACTGGTAGTTAGTGTCATCGAAGAGAGGAGGATGGTTGATTGAATGTCCTTCAACAGTAATGTTGAGTGTCATTGCCCGGCTATGGCCCGGCCATCCGCACGTCATGCTCGGCCAGAACTGGCCACAACCGAGCCTTGCCAAGTCACAATCGTGCCAAGACCGGCCATCACTTGGCCAAGACGGGCCACAGCCGAGCCACCTTGTGATTCCACCGAGCCACGATCGGCCATCACCGAGTCAGGACCGACCACTCATACAGCCAACACCGTGCCATCACCAGTTAAGCTTGTGCCACCACCGGCTATGCCCGTGCCATCACCATTCTATGCTACTACATACCCTTTGATGATTTCAAATCTTAATAAAATTCAGATTGAAGTTCTCAAAGCCATCAGTGATGCTCTCAAAATCATTGTGGACCTGTTGAAGGATTACATTCAAAGTTCCTTCACCCTTAAAGAATAATTTCTTTAAGACAGTCTCACCAAAGACCTTAAAGAAAGGCGCTTATTGAGAGACAACCCAATGTTTTTACTAACCCTTAATTTTTTCTTTCTTTTATTTTTCTTTTTCTTTTTAGGATTTCAAATTAAGGAGAGCAAATGGAGCTTACATTCTTGGAGATTGCAAGAAGAAAATCGAATGGAGCTTATGTCCATTTAATTTCTCTTGCTTTGCTTTGCTTTGTTTTGCTTCTTTTGCATTGTTTTCTTGGTTTGAATTAATTGTTTGCATTTATAGCATAGAAATCATAATAAAGATTTGCCTATTTTCATTGTTTGCATTCTATTATTTTCATTTCTATGCTATGATTGTTATGATTGCTTATATGATGACCACACTTTTATATTCACATTGAGGACAATGTGTCTTTTAAGTGTGGGGGAGAGAGTTTAATAGAGAGTCTACATGCATAAATACCATGAAAATTTTTCGAAAATTTTTGAATTTTATATATATGAAGTGATTGATTTAATTAAGATTGATTAATGTTTAGAATTTTTAAGAATGCCTTATTCATTGATTTATTTATAGCATGTTATCTTATTTCTTAGAATTAGGTATAATTGGAGTCTGTGATAAAAGCTTATTATTTATTGCTTCTATGATTATCTATTTCTAGAACTTGTGTTTAATCTTGATTGAAATTACAATTATGAAAGTATGTCATGGATATGTCAAGAATAAGTGTGGGGGACTACTTATATAAAAGGGTAGTTAAAAAAAATTGTTTTCATAAAAGAAGTGTTTTCATGCGAGAGGAGAAGAGATATTTCCGATTCACCTTTACATAGTTGTCACTCTTTTAAACAAAAGGCGTTGGTAACCCTTAAAGAGGATTAGAGGCATGGAATTGCAAAAATATTGTCCCTTTGAAAAAATAAAATAGAGGGAGTCCCTCTAGAGTGCTAGTAGCCTCAAAATAAAAATAAAAGGGAGTTAGTAACCCCAAATCATGAACACTTCGAGGTTAATAACCTCAATTTTCAAAAAAAAAAAAAACTAATTACCCTTTGAAAATCTATTATAACCCACGAAAACCCTTGATTTGTATCCATGATATGCATTCCTTTGAGTAATGGAGATAAAGATGAAGACATAAGCTTATGGAAAGAAGTAGTTATAGAATGTGATGAATGGTAAGTGATTAGAATTACTTAATTATGGTTACTTAAGAATGAAGATGCTTACTATTTCTTGATCGTTTGAACTTAGTGCTCTTATTATTCGTTGCTATTTTGATTTCATGATAACTTTAATCCTTAATATGTGTATGTATTCAAAGTTTTAAAAAGAATTTTGAGATGGATATATGATTTGCATTAGTTGGTCTTTGTTTTTTTGTTTTCATAGTTTTTCTACACTAGTTTGCTAAGGACTAGCAAAGGTTTAGTGTGGGGGAAATTATGATCGAGCCAAAAAAGACCCTATTTTTATGATCATTTTCCTATGCTTTTTGGTACTTTTATATGTATTTTAACCCTATTTTATAAGCATTTGTGTTTTTAGGTATTGAAGACAAGAAAAACGGAAACTTGTAGTTTTTCACTATTTTTGGAGCTATTTTGTTGATTTTTTACACAAATATGGACTTAGCAATTTGGAGTGAAGATTTGGAGATTCGAAGTTCATGATTGAAGATTTATTAAAGATAATTTGAAGATATGAAGACCATTGAAGAATTATCTCAAGAGGCAAGAATTGAGGATTGAGCTTAAATAACGAAGGATTGAAGATAAGCTATGGAGAAGCCCGAAACCTTTGGAATTTTGGATATTTTATATGGGATAATACTCAGCCCATATAAGGCTACAATTGGAGTTAAAATCTCAATTTGTGCTGCATATATCCAAATAAATATCAAATTCCCACATATTCCCGCATACTAGTTCTAGTTGGATTAGGATTTAGTGCAGTCCCGATAAAAAGGCCAGAACTTTCTGCTTAGACCTCCAAATTAGGCCCGTGAATAGACGTTGGAAAGCTAACTCCGAGATCTACAACTTTTCTTTGAAGCCCAAAGCCCAGCTCTGTCATCTTGAAGCCCGAAATTGCCGTCAAAGTTACTGTGTGATTCCAGAATTTTCTAGAGTCCTATTTTCACTTGGATTTCGGCTCTAGGAAGACTTTTAAGCCAACTTGGAGACCAAGTCAGCCTCTAAACTGTCCTAGGCTATTCTTAAGTCTATATGGAGTCTAATTAGTCCACTATAAATAGCCACCCTATGTAACACAAATCACACACACATCTAGATATAATTTTCTCTTCTAGTTCTAGTTTTCTACTAGTTTTTCCTAAGGGTGTCGACACCCTCTCTAACCATAGAAGGGTGCGATATACCTAGGGTTTTGCAAGGAGGATTTTGCCCCCTTCAAGTCCTATAAGTTTTCTTATGCCTATCATCGATTTTCCCAAATCCATGAGTAGCTAAATTCTTAATACTTCTTATCCTTTGGTGATTTCAATTAATTAATTATGGTTAGATTTTGTGCTTATAATTTGATGTTTGTTCTTGATTGATAGTTTTCTAATGTCTGTTTTAATTCTATGGTTTTGATGGTTATTGATTTAAAAGGCCTATAATGATATAACTGGATAAATGTATAGTTAAATCTAAGCTTTGAGTGAGAACTTGAGCTTGATTGTAAGGTAACAAATTGGATTCGTTGAGAAATGGTTCAATGAGATTGGTTGACCTTATTGATGTTGTTTAATGGCAATGAGTCTGGTTTTACTTGTTAAGCATGTGTGAAAAAATAATTGTTCTTAATGCTTTGTTCTTATCAATCTTCCACCCTGAGAAGGAAGTTGGTTGTTAAGTAATAAATTGATTGATTTCTACCATTGGAGAAGAAGTATGCTTTCTTATTATTGTTTTCTTTCTTAATTGCCATAGTTTCGATTTAATTTTCTTTGCTAGTTTTTAGATTAATTGTTTTCTTTTATAATTGCTATTTTTAATCCCCTATTTTTAAGCAAAACTTTTGAGAAAATTCTTGAAGATTTAATCTTTGGATAAGTCTATTCCCCTTCTCTGTGGGATTCCACCCCTACTTGCCCTATCTACTTAGTTAGGTTTTGTGGGGATTATTTTTATGATTGCTGACGACCAATTAGGTGACGATACTTAATTGTTATGTTGTTGATAGCTCGACAATCAACACATATTCTCCAAGTTCCATCCTTCTTTGGAACTAGCAACACATGGAGAAAGGCTTTCTCTCACATAACCCTTTTTCAAGCAACTCTCCAACTTGTTTCTCCAATTCCTTAGTCTCATCAGGATTTGTCCTATAGGCTGGCCTATTAGGTATTTGCGCCCCAGGGAGGAAGTCAATTTGATGCTCAATCCCTCTAATTGCTGGCAATCCACTAGGAATTTCCTTAGGAAACACATCTGCATAATCACTCAAAAGAGAAACAATATTGCTTGGAAGTTCTCCAGCCAAGTTGTTAGTACTCATAAGTGTATTTTGAAACAAAAGTAAGATCAAAACAGAAGTCTCATGCAAAGCACTCTTAATCTCACTCTTAGTAGCTAACAATAACTCTTTAACAACTTTCTTTGAACTATCTTTCTTTTTCCCCAAAACAGCCCCATTAGCGTTATCACAATCAGGCAATTTAGGTCCTGTTTTACTCTTATCTTTAGCCCTAAATTAAGCATCCAATTTAGCAAAATCATCCCTCAATTTCAATTGATCTTTTAAAGCTTCTTTAGGTGATAAAGGAACTAAAGTGATAGAAATCTTACCGCACATAAAAAAGTACTTGTTTGTCTCACCATCATGTTGCACCTTGTTTTCATATTGTCATGGTATCCCAAGCAACACATGACAAGCTTGCATTGGCAAAATATCGCACAAGACATCTTCTTTGTACCTACCCACAGAAAGAGTAACCAAAACTTGTTTGTTAACCCTAATTTCTATTCTATCATTGAACCAACCTAAGCTATAGGGCTTCGGATGCTTAAAAGTAGGTAGTTGTAACTCCTTCACCAAATAAACACTAGCTATGTTTGTACAACTCCCACCATCAATGATCACACTACTAGGTTTTCCATTCACATAACATCTAGTGTGAAACAAATTCTCCCTTTGATTTTGCACATCACCTTTCACATATGCACTCAAAGTTCTCCTAGCAACCAAACTCTTAAGTGGAACTAAATCATTATCATCATCAATTGTAGCCTCATCATCGTCCCCTTCATCATCACCATCCCCACTAGAATATAGATTAAAACCCTTTTCTTCTTCACTTAAAAGCTCACCATACTCATTAAAATACATCACCTTCTTATTAACACAATCTTTAGCATAGTGACCAAATCCTTGACACTTAAAACACTTAATGTGAGATTTACATGATGAACTTGAAGAACCCTTACTTTCAATTTTAGGACTTACAAACCCCTTTTGCGCAATCTCCTTCTCCTTGTATGGTGTTCTCTCATCTTTCGTAATAGGAGTTTTTCATGAGCTACTTGATAATGTGAAACCCCTTTTGGCCGCACTATCTCTCTTAAATTGACCCTCGGCCTTCAAAGCATGTTGCAATATCTCCTCTAAATCATAGTGTTGTTGCATCTCAACTATATCATGAATCTCTCTAATCAAACCCGCAAGAAACCTAGCCATAGTAGCTTGTGGAACTTCTTCAATTTTAGCCCTAGACATCAACAACATCATCTCCGAATAATACACATCAACACTCTTAGATCCTTGCCTCAATGCTTGCAATCTTTGATAAAGAGAATTGATATAGTAACTTGGCACAAACCTCTTCCTCATAGCACTCTTCAAATCTGCCCATATTTCAATTGGTCTCTCCCTATTTCTCCTACTGGATCTCACCAATTGATTCCACCAATTTGAAGCATTTTCAACAAACTCAAGGATAACAATGTGTACCTTCCTAGATTTGGCATAAGGATGATAGTCAAAGTACATATCCAACTTAGATTCCCAACCAAATAATCCTCTGGAACTCCCCATTGAACTTAGGAATTGTGTACTCGATGTTGTCTTTAGGCTCCTCTCTCTCAACAACCCTTCTAGGCCGCAAGTTCTCATTGTAAGTTTGTCATCCAGCTTCTTGCTCCCTTAATCTATCTAATGGACCTCCCCTAGCAACTTGCCTTTGAGCTTGAGGCTCCCTAGCTTCATCTCCTAATTCAGATCCCCTTGGTGGTGGTAATTGAGCAGGATTAGCCCTAGGTTGATTTTGACCCTCTCTCACTTGTTGAACTTCATTAGCCAAGGTATCAAATCTTGTAGACATGTTGTCCATTTGTTGCACTAGAGTAGCCAAATCAATTTGATTTTCTCTATCTGTTCTATCCCTCATTGTACCTGCAATAAAAGGTTAGTAAAATAAAGAAACATCCTCACAAATAGTGTGCGTGATTACCACAAAGTGCTCTCGTGTTTGCACACAACTAAGTGGGTTGGCCGCCCTCTAATCTCTCTTGATGATCTCACACAATTTTTGCCTTTTCCCACTCCTTTTAGCTTCAATAGGCCTAATAAGAACAACTTGTAAGGATTACTTCGCTCTTCCCGTGACCTACTTGAGGAACAAACAATTAGAAGCAAAACTAGAGTGAAACTCAAAGTAGTGATCTTAAAACCAAAACGAACCAATTTGCAGCATCCTTATGTCGATGTAGGTAGTCCCAATTTGCTGCAAAAACACAATCTAACAACCAAATCGCAATATCCAATTTCAAGCTCTTAAAAACCCTAGTTAAACCACTAAATTTCCAACTTGAATTCCAAACTGAATTCTTTCAAATTAACACTTCAATTACAACAAAAGCTTCCCAAAATCTTCAAACAAACTTTCTATTTCACAATTCAAGGTCAAATTAAAGCCATAATCAAAAAGCCCCAATTAACTTGCAAAAACCCTAATTCCCAAATAACATCCAAAAAACACCAACTTTTTTTGATTTATTTTTGAACTTTCACTATTTTTACCAGAAAGATCAAGATGTAAAAACCCTAAATTTAAAATTTCAGCCAATTTCGACCACTAATGAATGCAGAACAAAAATCACAGGTTTCTAGTCGAAAACTTCTTTTATTTTTTTAAACTTTTTAATATTTTTCGATATAACCTTGATGCATGAGGACTCCAAATCTCAAATTTCAAAGCAATCCGACCTCTAATGAATCCGCAACAAAAATAGAAAGTTTTTTTATTTTTTTGGTTTTCAACTTTGAATGATGAATAAAAGGATAGATTTAGCGATTGAAGACGAAAACCTATGCTCTTATTACCAATTGATACGAATCTAGTTATGATACATTCAAATCTACCCTTGAATCCATCTAAAGATCAAACTTGAAACTTCAACTTCTAGACTTGATGAAATCGATAGTCTTCCCAAAGATCCAATCTTCTTTCGTCGGCCCTAGATGATCAATTCGACCTGCAATTGACAACGTAAGATCACAAGAAACACAACAAGATAATCCTAAAGAAGTATGGGTGGTTATAAGGCCTTACAAGCCCAAAATAAAAGACAAGGAAAACTAGTCCAAGTCCAACTAGGTAAAATAAATAACAAAGCATAATTAAATAAGGATTGGACTTAGTCAAACATGGCCCAATCCTAATGTCATCTAAACATAAAGATAAACTAATCTATGATAGAATAAGACCTCATAAGGCCGATTAGACCTAAACAAGCCCAATTAGGTCTCAATCGCAAGCAAGGTAAGAAACTTGTCTTCAAGTGGTTTCTTCATGCTCAAATCATCTTCAAAGGTCTTTAATTGAACTTCAATAATCTTCATATCTTCAAGATGAGTTCGAACAAGGCCCATAAGTGCATCCTTGAATCTCTTAGCTCTTGCTCTTGTCATTGGCCCATTAGGTAAGCTTAATGGATCAAATGGCATCTTCTTGGTGCTTGGAACATGATCATCGACATCTCCTTGGTCTCCATGAATCTTCATGCTTCCTTGCAGCCCTTGCCAGTCTCTCCTTGCTCTCCATGCTTGTCTTCAAGTCCATGATAAGCCTTGGGCGCATCAAAATGGGTCTTCAGAAATAAATTAGATGAAACTGGTAAAGTGGTAAGAAACAAAGGCCGATTGGTAGCCAAATGCTATAACTAGGAAGAAGGCATTGACTATGATGAAACTTTTGCTCCGATTGCCAGGTTAGAGGCTGATTAGACCAAAATCATACATCATTTTATTAGCTTTTTCCTATGGTTTTTGGGTATTTTATGCTTGATTATGCCTTATATTGGTTATATTTGTGTTCATAGGTGTTGACAAGAAGAAAAGTGCAAAATCATCAATTTTGTACCTTTGTAGAGCCTTTTTGGATGATTTATGACACAAATATTTTCCAAGGAAGTTTTGGATGAAGAATGGAGCCATCATGTTCGTGATTGAAGAGCTTGAAGAGTCAATTTTATGCTTATCAAAGTCATAAAGTTGATTGCTTGGTGTTTTCAAGGCAAAGGAGCAAAGACAAGTTCAAGGCAAGAAGACATGTCAAGGTGATGAGCTATGACACAACCCATCTGGGTGATCAAGCGAAACACATGGGTCTTCAGACAAACCATGTGGGCACCCAGCTGGAGTCGTGACATTGCCCACCTGGGTTCTCAAGCAAACCACATGGGTCTTCAGACAAACCATGTGGGCACCCAGTTGGAGTCGTGACA
This sequence comes from Corchorus olitorius, assembly GCA_001974825.2. Taxonomy (NCBI): domain Eukaryota; kingdom Viridiplantae; phylum Streptophyta; class Magnoliopsida; order Malvales; family Malvaceae; genus Corchorus; species Corchorus olitorius. The sequence continues at coordinate 30,192 of AWUE01024173.1, forward strand.
CTGCCCACCTGGGTTCTCAAGCAAACCACATGGGTGCTCAAGGCAACTATGTGGGCGCCCAGGTGAAGTCGGGGCCCTTGTTCCGCGTGCGCCCAGCAGCCAGCGTCGACACTTCCATGTTACTTCCTCTTGAAGCTACTTCAATACTTTCCAGATTTGGTGACAGTTTTGGAAAATAGCCATAACTTTTGATCCAAAGCTCCAAATGAGGTGTATAAATATGCGTTGGAAAGCTAGCTCCTAGAACTACAACTTTCGTGTTTTGGTCGAAGCCCAGATCTGATGTTTCCTAGACGAAAATGCCCCTGAAGTCTGCGGGCATAATCTGTCTTGGGCCTGACTTGCGTTTTTTATGAATTGAGCCCATATAATCTATTTGGGTCAGTTTGAAGATATGGAGAACAGCCCAGAACGTCCCTAGGGTTCTGAAGACCCCTATATATACCCTCTTATCCTAGAACCCTAGCATACAAGAAGCATAGTTTTTATCTCTTTTTATTCTTGAGGATATGCGATAAGGAGAAGAGGCAGCCACCCACCTCTCTTCTTTGTAAGTTTTTCCAGCCTCTCATGGATTTCCAATCCATGAGTAGCTAAACTCTTATACTTCTTTTCCTTAGGTATTTTTGATCAATGAATCTATGGTGAGACTTTTGTTCTTAATAATTTGATTTTTCTATTTGAATATGTTTCTTATCCCTGTACTTCATCTTATGTGTTCATGTTTTGATGGATTTGGTGCGCAACTTATCTTGAGATTTATGAATGCTATAGTTAGATTCAATTTAGCTTGAGTCAAGCTAATATTGGTCCAAGTGACAATTGTTAATTGTAGGAGTCCTAGGTTCAATGGGATTATCAAACCTTGTTGAAATCTATAGGCCGAGATGGTAATAAATGTAGATGAGTTTGGTATTGATTTATCATGCATGTGGAAAAGAATAATCTTAATGCTTGTTCTAGGAAGGGATGAAACCTAGATCAGAATAATAGAGGTTAGTTTTAGCGAGATGCGGATTAATCTTATTAGCATGTTGGAATTAGCATTACGTCTGTTCCTATACCAATTATTCAAGTGGAGTTGTTTAAGATATTAAGAAGATTACTTTATTTCAATGAAAATTGATGTCTACGTCTTAGGTTATATATCGATTTGGAATAATTTATGATTCTTAATTGATTGCAATTTAAGTCAAATTCATGTCTTGTGTCCATGATCCATGATTTATTTGATCAAAATAATTACCTAAATGAGAAGAAGTATGTTTTTTAATCCATTATTTTTCTTAAACTATTTTCTAGATCTTTAGTTTAATTTAATTTTATTGTTTTCTAGTTTAATTTGTCTATTTTGAAAAACCCATAAAAATCCCCTTTGGTAAGACTTTCTTTAGTGTGATTTGAATTTAATTTGTTTCCACCTTCTCTGTGGGATTCGACCCCTACTTTCCCTAGCTATTAGTTATTGGTTTGTGGGGATTTATCTTGTTATTTGTTCAACGACCGATCAGAGGCTATTTGTCTTTTACTTGTTTTTGCTTGTCATATGGACTTTAAACTGTTTCAGATGGATGTGAAAAGTACTTTCCTGAATACATTCAAGAGGAAGTGTATATGGAACAACCTCCTGGTTTTGAAGATTTCAAAAGGCCAAATGATGTTTTCAGATTGCACAAAGCCTTATATGGTCTCAAACAAGCTCCTAGAGCTTGGTATGAAAGACTGTCAAAGTTTCTGTAGCAAAAAGGTTTTACAGGAGGGAGTGTTGATACTACACTGTTCCTGAAAAGGAAAGGCACAAATCTGCTTGTAGTTCCGATATACGTTGATGACATTATTTTTGGTGCCACTAATGAAAGTCTATGTGAGTATTTTGCTAAGGAAATGTAGGGTGAATTTGAGATGAGCCTGATGGGTGAGTTGACTTTCTTTCTTGGATTACTAATTAAGTAATGCAAGGATGGTATCTTCATCAGTCAAGCAAAATACACTAAAGAAATGTTGAAGAAATTCAACATGTATAAGAGCAAAACAATGAAAACACCTATGGCTAGTGGGAATAAACTGGACTCAGATGAGAAAGGTAAAGAAGTGAACCAAAAGCTCTATCGAGGTATGATTGGATCACTTCTATACTTAACTGCTAGCAGACCTGATATTCTTTTTAGTGTATGCTTGTGTGCAAGATTTCAATCTTGCCCCAAAGAATCTCACATTTCTGCTGTCAAGAGAATTTTTAGGCATCTCTTGGGAACTATAGGTCTAGGCTTGTGGTATCCAAAAGGAACAGGTTTGGAACTTGTAGGATACTCTGATGCAGACTTTGCTGGCAGCAAAACTGATCGCAAAAGCACCAGCGGGACTTGCCAATTCCTTGAAAGTGCGTTTGTCTCATGGTCATGTAAAAAACAAAACTCAGTGGCACTCTCAACAGCCGAGTCTGAGTATATTGCTGCTGGAAGTTGCTGTGCTCAAATCCTTTGGATTAAGCAACAATTGAGAGACTTTGGAATTGATGTGAAGAAGGTGCCTTTGCTGTGTGAGAACACCAGTGCTATCAACATTACCAAGAACCCAGTTCAGCACTCACGCACCAAGCACATCGAGATAAGATATCATTTCATTCGGGATCATGTCCAAAAAGTTGATATCGAAATTAACTTTGTTGATACCTTGCATCAATTGGCTGACATATTCACTAAACCATTGTGTGATGAGCATTTTAGTCGCATTAGAAATGAATTAGGAATGATAGATGCATGTCATGTGTGACCATGCATTATTCATTTCTGTCTAAGGTTTGCTCACACTAAAACTGCCTTTGACCTTGGTGAGACTAAGTGGAAAACTGTCAGGATTTCATCCTGACACGACAGCAAAATTTTACGCGGGATTTTTCCCTCCTAATTTTCTGACAATTGGCGTTTAAGTTTCAAAAACTTCTCCACTTCCCGAGATTTCCTCACACCTTATAACTCCTCTCTTTTCTTTCTTTGAAACCTCTTTTCCTTTTCTCTCTCTCTCTCTCTTTCTCCTCAACTTCCACACTTTTTACCTTATCTTTCCTGAGCAAACCCTAGTCTGCATTTGCACGATCATTCTCTTCACTTCTCTTAGTTTTCTTCTCCTTCAACCTGTTGATTCATCATGGACAAAGGGAAAAGGTCTGTTCAGAAAGGAAATCAGAAGAAGAAAGCACCTAAGAAAAATGAAAAGTTGATCAGTAAGAATAAGGGAAAAGAAAAAGGAGTAGAGATCTCATCAAAACTGAAAAAAGGCAGTGGACGAATTCGCAAAAAGCAGGATCATGAACTCCTAAAAGAAAGCCCATGCGAAGAAGTACCATTCAATCACTTCAGAAACACTATCCACAGGATGAGGTATGATGATATCAGCGAATTTAATTTGTTTCCTGCTAAGACGTTTGATTGAATACCTTGTCTCAAAATCTTGTTTATGTTTAGCATCATGAAAAATTTGTTGCTATGAACTGGATGGGAATCACTCGATTTGATGATGTGCATGTTAGCAAAAGCATGGTTCAAGAATTTACATTGGAATCATTATTGGCAAAAGGGGGATACTTAAGGAAGATCGCTTTGCTGAAGTTGGAAAAGACATGTTTGTTCTCATCTATGGAAGAGAGAGTAAAATCACTGCTAGAACTCTGGGCAAGCTCTAAACATTGAATATCTCGAAGGAGAATCACAACCTCCAGAAGTCTTCGATGTTAATACCGCCTTGCAATTCATCAATGGCAATGATAAAATCTTTCCCACTCTTAGAAGTGAGAGAAAAGTCTTAAGATTAGATGTCAAACTAACCTTGCAATTCATTCGAAACAACATCTGTTTTGACAAGAATGATCAAGATTACATCACTGAAAATGAAGTTTGGCTTATTCATTTTATCTGGAATGGGAGGAAAGTGAATCTTGCCCAAATCATCATTGACGAAATGAAGAGCATCGCAAAAATGGACGCCTACAAACAAAGAGTGACTTGCGGTTTTGGTCCTATCATTACTCTACCTGGCAGATTACTCGGAACAAAATCCCATGAGCACAAGGACTTTAAGGAAGGACATTCTGTTGATACCTCAATTTACATTTGAGGGTAAATATGTTCTCAATAATGTTAGAACAAGATGTGTGGCTCAGATTTGATCTAAAATCTTAAGCTAGGTCAGATTTGGTGCCACCATAATCATAATTCAATTACGAAAATAATTTCATTTTCCTAATTTCCTATAATGGGGCCGAAAATTAGCAATAATTATTGGAAAATAATTATTATTATTTCAATAAATGATGGTCAGAGAAGAATTAAAGTCATCTTATATGATCTTCAATTTTAACAGAGACTTATTATTATATGACGACCATCCTAATTTTATGAAAATACATAATGCCATGTCTAATTTAGATGTGTGGCATGATATGTGGCGCAATATGGCCTAGTCCAAACCGCCCATGCCCAAATTTGATCACAATTGAATTAAATACAACTTCGTATTTTGTTCAATTAAGGACAAAAGGCGAAATTGGTGAAATAGAGAGGGCTAGGTTGGTGCGATTTCAACAAGGGTTTTACCATTGTGATCCTTGACTTTCATAGATCATTCTAGTAAAATTTCATCTCATTCTGACTTAAGACGAAAAACTTATTCACGTTTTTCAATTAAGGACAGTTTGGGGTGTGAAACCAATTTCACCATGAAGGAGAGCTCAATTTCGACCAATATTTTTCCCATGATCTTAAGATGGTATTCGAACCCTACTGGTGAAATTTGGGCTCAATCTGACACCTGTTGCAACTCTTGCATTTCTTTTAATTAAGGACATGAGGCTTTCCACCCCGGTTTAGTCAATTTTGAATCCGATCTCTATTTTGATCGAACCAAGGGCCAAGAATGGACAAGTTATGCTCAATTTCATGGCCTATTGGTTTATGTTCAAAGTTAGGATCATTTTGGCTACTTTGTCAGCAAATCAGGCTACAGTGCAGAACAACCGAGACTTGGATCAAGATGAATTGCGTCAGAAAGGAGGGAGATTGCGCCAAGGTCATATTAGATATATGATGGTCGGCCTTTGATATGTCATTGATGATGGTCAGCATTGAAAGTTATGTCAGAGTCTCTCAGTAATTTCCAGGAAGGTTTCTTGAAGTCGTCGGAGAAGAAAGTGCAGCAAAACAACGGAGGAAGGTCGCCAATGCCTATGGGCTATAACGATTTCGAAATTTATGATATTTAACGTCAAATATTCATATGTCCATCACATATGACGTTCCTAGCACCTTCCTGGAAGATTTTCTTGCCAAAATTAGCAGCATCGTAGCGAAATCGAAATCTAGAGGGCGTGGCGATGAAGTAAAGCAGCTCAAGCCACCCCCTATATAAGGAGCACGCCCCTAGCTCTCAAAAAACAGATCTCAACATCTCAAAAACACGCTTCTACAGCCCCAAAAATGCTCTGTGCAAAAACCTAAGCTCCGCGCCTTTTCTCTGCAGAAACTCTGCGAAACTCTTCTTTGTTCATAAAGTTCTTCATTTTTCTTGATATTTTCCTTATCTCAATCTTGTTTACACAAGATTTTCTCTTTGTAACCCATTTCAATCAAATCAAATAACAATATTTTGTTATTTTGTCTTTCTGTTCTTCGAAAAACCTTTAAAAACCTTTATTTTGAGAACCAAACCTGGGATCAATGATTTAAATGCTTCGGTGTGACTTTGATCCAGTTCCCGCAATTCACTCGCTCTGATCTATCATCGCCTACACCGCGCACCAGATCTATCATCTACACCCCTTTGTCATTTTCAGCAAAATGACTAACACGCCCCGCACTGCCAATTAGTAGTTTTTCGCGAGAACTCTTTCAAAGAGATTTTCGGCGCAACACATTCGCATCTCACTACACCTTCTCAGGAGACCCAAGTTGCCTCACATGGTGAAAATGATGCAATAATGAGAGCTCTTCAAGGACTCAAGGATGATATTAGAGAAGTCACTCATGCTCAGAAAGGAAAGCAATGCCTAGAGAGAAAAAATTACAACCATGATTATGCTTCTAACTGCAAAAGCCACTGGAGGTGAATCTTCAACCCAAGTTTCTAAGGAGGTAGACACTGAACCAGCTCTTGTAAATGTAAGTAGCTCTGATGATGAGGAGGCAGAAGATCAAAAAAATCTGATATCCAAAGAGAAAACTTAATCAGATGAAGAAAAAGATGGTGATAATGAAGAACTTAATGAAGAATAAAACTTTAAGGAAGAAGTGGATGAGGAAATAGATGCTAAATCTGAAGATCTATCCATCCCTTAACTCGACTCGCTTTCAGAAAAGTTAGTTGCTTGAGAATCGGTGATACCTCGAGACGAAAAGGTAGTGTCCTTCGAGGGCCCGTAATTCATCTAGGGGCCCTCTTCTCTCTCGGCGCCAGAAAGGTAGTAGAAAAAGTTGTTTAGTTGTTGATGGGATCAGAGGCTTAACGGGTCTAAGGAGCTGACCCTCCTTTGCCCTTTCTTTTGTTGTATGACTCTTGGGCAAAGCTTTTTCCAGGAACTGAGATAGCCTCGAAACGAATAGACAAACCAAGCAGAAGCGCTAAATCTTTAGTCCGACCTTGAGTTGAGGTTTATAATGTCCCCACCTTCACCCGCTGTAGAGCAAGTTCTTTCTTTGTAGAGAGTGGTCTATTACCTATGTTACCTTCCCATGTCTGCTATTCCCTGAAGTTGGTTCGGATAGAGAGGTGGAAGACTATTTCGCTATCGTGGGTGGTGAGGTCCATCTCTGACAAGACCTGGGATAAGCCATGGCCTTCCGTTAACTGGTATGACT
>AWUE01024174.1:0-37381 GCA_001974825.2 Corchorus olitorius
CACATTCGCATCTCACTACACCTTCTCAGGAGACCCAAGTTGCCTCACATGGTGAAAATGATGCAATAATGAGAGCTCTTCAAGGACTCAAGGATGATATTAGAGAAGTCACTCATGCTCAGAAAGGAAAGCAATGCCTAGAGAGAAAAAATTACAACCATGATTATGCTTCTAACTGCAAAAGCCACTGGAGGTGAATCTTCAACCCAAGTTTCTAAGGAGGTAGACACTGAACCAGCTCTTGTAAATGTAAGTAGCTCTGATGATGAGGAGGCAGAAGATCAAAAAAATCTGATATCCAAAGAGAAAACTTAATCAGATGAAGAAAAAGATGGTGATAATGAAGAACTTAATGAAGAATAAAACTTTAAGGAAGAAGTGGATGAGGAAATAGATGCTAAATCTGAAGATCTTGGCAGCAATAAGACTGAAACAGATGAAAGCTCTCCCAGCAAGACCAGCTCAGGGGAAATTGGTACCAAGACCAATCGAAACTCCTCTGAACCTAATGAACCGAACAATACCTTGCTCAAATAGAAACAAGTTAGAACTAAGCAAGCCGAGATGGATGATACTCCCTCCAAAAAGTCAAAGAAACTCTGATGTTTCATGCAGTGTTGTTTGCAACCAAAGGAGAACCTAAGATGAAGATCACTTTCTGAACCGTTCTTGTGTTTGCTAACTCTGTTTTGCAGGATTTTTGAACCCTTTTATTGATTATGATAAAAAGGGGGAGAAAATACAGGACTTGAATTGAATTATTTGCTACTAAGTTAGTGAGACTAAATCATGCCTGCACTTTAATGAGAACAACCTTCAGCATGATATGATACCTTGCACGGCATAAAGGCAACTTTATGACATGCAGGTTGGGGTCGCAGGGGTTGATGAAATGACTATACAAAGGGAGAGCTTAAAGCTTAATGCAAAGACTGATAGAGTAGCTACTTTTCAAATCAAATTGGTATCAGTATTTTTACTCACCTCCTTTTCAAGAATTTAGTGGAACTAATTCTTGAATACATTTTGATGCCACTAACTACTTTGTGTTTATGAGAGTCTTGAGTAACTGTCTATCTCCTTATGATTTATATTTTACTGCAATATAGAAACTCTTTGGCTCTGATGCCTTTACTGCTTATTGTTTTTCGTTTATGACAAATAACGCTAGTTTGTCATCGTTCCTTATGTTCATTCTTGTATATATAAATTGCTCTAATGCCTTATTTCTGTTTTAGCATCTTTGCTCTGATCAATCTCTCAAGCTTTATTGCTTAGACTAAATGCTCTTGAAAATAGGGCACTTACTCAGGGGGAGCTTGGTATAAACTTCTAATTGTAAATATCAATTTATTTAGTTGATAACACTTCAATTCAAGGAGTGTTTTGTCATCATCAAAAAATGGGGGAGATTATTGACTCCATGTGTTTTTGATGATAACAAAACATTCTATATTAGTGAGACTAACTAAGCTATGTAGTGTGCAGTGACAAATTGAGTGACACACTTAATGTATCGTTATGCGTAAATCAATCCACACAAAGCTCAATATCACAAATGAAACACAATACAAATGATGCCCTCCTCAATGAGGACAAGTTAAGATGAGATTAAAGAAGACTTAGTCCAAGGCATAAATCAGAAACCAATTTAGTGGGACTAAAGCCAAATCAAGAGGATGCATATGAAGAACTGACATATCCAGAAGGAAGAACAGTTGGAACAAATTTTAGTGCCACCAATCAGGGAGCACAATTTAGTGGGACTAAGGAAGATTGACAGCGTCACCAGACAGTTTTTGCCAGCGCCAGAAAAACAACAAATTAACGGGATTTAATTCAAACAGGCGCTCCAACGGCTAGTTTTGACAGATTCGTATTTAAGGCATAAAATGACCATTGGGAATTAGTTTTGAGCATTCAAGAAGTCTAAGAAAGCATTAACTCTCAAGAATCTCTCCTAAGCCGTACATCACTCTATTCTTTTGTATTTGCTTGGTTTTTGCAAGATTGTTCTTAACTCTTTCTTTGTAAATCTTGCCTAGAGCTTACCTTGTGTATTTCGATCATCTAGGATCAGTTCACACACTTCAAACTTTGTTAATTTCGTTGTGATTAAGTGCGGGGAGCACTTGTTCAAGCTAGGGTTAAAGCTCGGTGTTGATTCAAGCTTGGGGAAAGTTTGGTTGTTGTAAAAGATTGGTGTAGGCCCGTAACTACATCAGATTAGTGGATTTGGTGGAAATCCTTGGTTGGAAGAGCCAAGGTAGAGGACGTAGGTCAAGAGGACCGAACCTCTACATATTGTGTGTCGAGCTAAGCCTCTACTAATCCCTTTTAGTTATACTGCCTGTTATAGTCTTTATTGCATGCCATTAATTTTCTCCTACTCCAACTGCTATCACTATTATATCTGTGCACTTTCACATTCATTAGATTTGTCATACTCATTTATTTCACTCTTGTACTTATTTAAGTCTTGTCAGTGAATTTATTGCTACCACTGGTTTCTTTGTTCTGTCTGGTCGCACTAGTATTCCGTGTTGTAGAAAGTACTTAACTTGAAAAGAATTTTGAAAAGTGGGCTATTCAACCCCCTCTAGCACCACATTCGGGACCAACACGCTGCTAGGGGAGCCTGCCCTGGCACGCGCAACTAGGTGAGTCTCCCCTAGCGTGTGTGTCATGGTGTTGCTCCTTTGCACGCATTTTTATAATATATATATATATATATATATACTAATATACAAAATAACCTAGTTTATGCAGATATTTCAATGGCAAGAACACTTGGCCTGCATTCATCCAAGTGAAAGAAGAAACATGTCAGGCCTAGAGTAGATGGTGAGCGTGCTCGTAAAAAGAAGAAAAGCTCTTCCAGCATGGTTGAGAAAATTTCTTGTGATAAATCGTGACAAGAGTTGACTCGGACATTCCTCAACCATGGGAGGGCAGCCAATAACCATACTTTTCTACCTCTCTCTCATGAACCACAAATCGCTGACCAAGTTGGCCATATTCTTGCTGACTCCGTTATGAATTTCGGCTTAGAGAAGGGCGTTATGCCTCCATCGAAGGTGAGGTTTTTTGGCACTAGAGATATACCCAACTGGAATGAATGGGTGGCTGATATCTTGGGGAATAATGTGTATTGAGATAAACTGACATCGGTTGGTATTTATGATGCTGTGAGGGTGACTACTAAGCTTCCTCATATTGATATGAAATCAAATCAAGAATGGTTAGGCATACTCTCTAGGTGGAGCTGCTACTCCCATACTATGATAACTGCTTGGGGCGAGTTCACATTCACGTTAGAGGATGTGAGTGTTATGTGGCATCTCCCCATGCTCCACAACTCTGGTGAAAATCTAGAAAACCCTTTTGATAAAGGGACTGTTGAGGACACACCTGATGACACTCCCGGGCATCACGACGAGCAAAAGGTACATTCTATACTCTTGGGTTGAACAATGCCGTGATGGTGAGGACCCTGACCTTCAAACTCACCAGCTCACTTGCTTCTTGTTGACATGGCTAGCTAGATACGTTCTTTTAGGTAATCTGGAGAAAGGTATTTCCCTAGCACTTATCCCTTTGGCCATACGTCTTAATAAGGATGTGATCGGTCGTCAGCAATCATGAAAATAAAATCCCAACAAACTCCTAACTAAGTAGATAGGGCAAGTAGGGGTCGATCCCAGATAGAAGGGTGCTAGACTTTATCCGAAAATCCAGTCCTTAAAATCTCTCAAAAACAGAACACAGAAAACATAGGGTTAAGAATAATAACTAAGAAGAAAACAATTATACTAGAAAACAAAACAGAGTAAATTAAATCTAATTCTATGGTAGATAAGAAAGAAAACAATAATTAAGGGTATACTTCTTCACCAATGGTAGAAAACAATCAAATTAATTATGGGTCCTTGATTTAAAAGATAAATTCAATATTAGATTTAAGATGATAACTGGTCTAAGGAAAACCCTAACATGCTGTTTAGATAAGATTAGCCGTCAAGCCTTAAATTACCCCTTTTTCCTCCTAACTAATCAATTAGCCGTCAAGCCTTAAAGATTTGCTAGGATTCAAAGCATTAAGATCAACTTTTATTAGTTCTTTCACACATGCTCAATAAATAAAACCATACAACAACCAGATAAATCTGATCACTGGCATGCAAACCCAATTAACCCGTCGTCAACCGCAGCTAACTTGCTACATACAATCAAACATGAACGTCAATCTGCTATTTGATCTAGCCAACAATCTCTCAAATTACCTCTTTAGTGGCCACAATAAATCAATAAAGATCAAGATTGTAGAATTAAAACAGAGTTTAACATGCTATCTATCAAGAATAAAATACCAAATTATAAGAACAGAAATCTCACCATATTTAATTGATTGAATTCACCAAAGGATTAGAAGTATTAAGAATTTAGCTACTCATGGATTTGGGAAAATCCTTGAGCGGCATAAGAGTACTTACAGGACCTTGGAGGGGCGAAATCTCCTTGCTAAAAACCTAGGTATGTCGCACCACCTTATGGCTATAGGGGGTGGCGGCACCCTTTACCTAAAAACTAGAAGAAAAACTAGAAAATAAATCTAAAGAGAATTATGTGAATTGGTGTGTAGGTGTGTGATTTGTGATACAGGAGGTGGCTATTTATAGTGGAAATAACCCTAGGAATTCCAATTCTAACTTGGAAAGGAGTCTAGGACGGTTTAGGGTCTAACTTAGACTCCAAGTTAGATTAAAAGTCATCCTAGAGTAGAATCCAAGTTAAAATAGGATCCTGAAAAAATCCTGATTTCGTGCAGAACCTTCAACGGCATTTTTGGACAGTATGGCTAAATTAGCTCGGTTTAAGACATTGCCTTAATCGATTTTTCATGATTTTGTCATATGACCTTAGTGATATGATAATTAACCTAATCCCATGTCCAATTAATTAAGTCTAAAATTTCGTGGCATTTGGAGTTCGTTTCAGCACCATTTGGCTTTTCCGCACTTGGTTTTCCACCCCTGCTTGCTGCACCGAGACTTTGGAGCCAATTTAATTCAAAATTCAGTAATTAATTGTGATAATTATCACAATTAAGAGTCAAAAACGTGGTGGACTTTCTCTTGGCTGATTTGGTGGAATTTTCCTTAATTAAAGAGATTTACATCAGGAATTAAATACAGAAGATAATGCAGAATCAAGAGGGAGTTAATCTGGACCGTCGGATTGCAACAAACCCTAGCAGGCCATCCCCTATATAAAGAGCAGCAGCCTCCACGAAATTAGTCTTCAGCAGCCTCTCCAAAAACCTCTCCTCAGAGTAAAACACTTGCCCAGTGCAAATCAATCAAGCCCAGTGCTTCTTTTATCATTTTTCCAACAAGCCTCAGAGCTTTCATCTTTATTTCTCAATATTGTTCATCAAGTTCTACACTTGATTCTCTTTTTATTATTTTCAATCTTGTTCTTACAAGACATCTTGTGTATTTACTTTTCCTCTGCAATCAAATAACAAAACCTTGTTATTTTTCCTTTCATGAATCAAGAAAATATCCTTTTTTACAGCAATCCTTTTTATGTTTCTGAATCTGGAATCAATGATTTAAACACGTTTGTGTGACTTTGATTCAGGATCTGCAACTCATTTGATTTATTTTATGTTTGCTGCACTCCAAGCAATATTTTACTTTTACTGCACTTTTTCTCAATTTTTACTACAAAATTGAACTTTTATTTTTACTCGCACCTTTTTCTCAATTTTTAAGACAAAATTGATCTTTTAATATTCATTGCACTTTTTATCAATTTTTGGATAAAATTGATTGGCACGCTCGGTACCCTTTCACCAAGATCTCCAAAGAGATTTTTTGGCGCGAACATCTCTTTTTGGCACGCCCAGTGGGACCACAAGGATTCAGATCTCATCTCGGTGCTGTTGAAAAGGTTTTATTTTCTTGCTTCGTTTTTTCATTATTGTGTTATTTTACTTCTCCTCTTCTTCCCTTTCTTTTTTCGTTTTCTTTGTTTTATTTGCTACACTAGTGATGTCGGACAAGGAAGCAAATGGGAAGAAGCCACAGGACCCATCTAACCACGGCTTGGCCCTCCTTGAAGGCCAAGGATCTGGTGGAAAGAATGGTGTGGCCGACACACCCTTGGTGCGGCTGTCTCCGCACCAAACAAGTCTTGCGTTATGGCTCGCGATTCGTGCTTTGACGCAGGCCATCGAGAAAATGGACAATAATGCGGACAGAGTGGCGCTAGAATTGGCCCAAACAAAGGCCGAATCTCGACAAAGTGCCCAAAATTTTGCTAGATTGAACGCTGCACTTGGGGGACAAAACCAACCTGTGGTGCTGGTGCGACAATAAGAAGAGTTGCCTGCACCACCTCTCCATCATGGTGTGAATAATGCCATCAACAACGGTGTGGATAACCAAAATCTTCCACCCATGAGAAATGGTGCTGTTCAAAATAATCTTGGTGCGGAGAATGCTCCTGGACGCCAAATCAACCATACGATGCCTCTTGATGAAGTGATTGCCGACACGCGAAATGAATCAAGTTGAGGCAAGAAATGTTGCTTATGTGCCACCCCATGCTAGGGTGAATGGTGCAAACAACAATGGTGCGAATAACAATGGTGTGAACAATAACGAAAACGGTTCAAGGAATGGCAATGCTGCATATCGCCAAGCCGCACTTCGTAATGTTGTACTACCACATGCTGCACTTCCACCACAAGTGCCTGTTGCACCATTTCAAGAGGTTTTGCCTCCACAATTCAATAGAAACCAGATTGCCGAGATGATACAAGACATTGTTGGCCCTGGATTCAGGAGAATGAGCCGTCCTACTTTTCAAGCTCCATATCCAGAGGAGTATGATCGGCTACATCCTTTTCCAAGAGGATATAAAATCCCTGAGTTTAATCCCTGCTTTTCGGGCATCTCTGGTGAGCACTCCACTTTGGAGCATATTGCTCGCTTCACCATCCAGTGCGGAGAAGCAAGTTCTGGTTTCCACAAGTTACGACTTTTCCATCACTCCATTACTGGGTCTGCATTTACCTGGTACATCAATCTCCCACCTAACTCCGTTAGAACGTGGGAGGAAATGGAGAAGTTTGCCACACTCAGTTTTACAGAACTGAACCTGAAATTTCAGTGGGTGATCTTTCTCGCTTATATCAAAGAAAAGGAGAATCAGCGGAGGACTATCTTGCTAGATTCAAGAAGTTGAGAAATAGATGTCGCACCCCACTTTCAGAGGCGGAATTCGTGCACCTCGCACATAATGGCTTAGATCTTGAACTTCGAAAGAAGTTTGAGGGAGTTGATTTCAGAGACTTTTATGAAATGTCAACCAAAGTTGCTAGATATGAAACTCTACTCCGAGAGGAGGCAGAAAGGAGAAGTTCATTTTATGGCACCTACTACCAGGAGCCAAACTATGAACTTAGTGTAGCAGAGGTGGTGAAAGTAGATCGCCCTATTGAATGCCCATCCTTGGTGAAAACTGGAGTTACACATCCTCAAACTCAGCAAAGATTCACCAAGATGTATAAGCAACAACCCGAAAAGAAGCCATATGACGGGAGTCGCACCTACTTATTTGATGTTTCAAAGTCTAATGATATTTTTGATTTCTTGCATGAGTCAGGAATGATCAAACTTCCTCCAGGTCATGTCATACCTCCACATGACGAACTCAAAGACAAAGAATATTGCAAATATCATGATTCGTGGACACATTCCACAAATGCTTGCACCGTCTTCAGAAAGGTGGTGCAAGAGAAAATGTAAAAAGGTTATCTCAAATTTCCTGAAGCACCTAAAAAGGAGATGCAGGTTGACAAGGATCCTTTCCCCGCACCCATCCATATGGTGTCAATCAACCTCCCTGAAAATGGCCGCTTGAAAAAAGAAGAAAAGGCCAAAGGTGTAGCTATTGAAAAATGTGGTGAATATGCAACAATAAAGGTGACAGATTCGGTGATGGAGCATGCCAATGCCGACGCACCAAAGTCCAAAAATGGAGCTGGTTACCTCACCACCAAAGTGAAAAGGTATGGCTATGTTGATACTAAGCCAAAGCCTTTGGGTTTTCAGCGCACCAAGCCATTGTCACCACATTCAATTGCATTGAGGCTCAAAAATCCGAGAACAAAAGTTGAGTTTCCTCCACCCATTCATCCAATGGAACATTTGGTGCGTTCTAGAAGTCCACAATCAAAGAGTGCACCTCGAAGGAAGTTCCATGAACCAGCTTATCGTCACCAAGACGAAGAAGTCGCACCAACAAAAAGAAAAGCACAAAGACTCTCTAAACCAAGAGAAGATGCTCGTGTGAGGTACTCTCCGTACCAAGAGAACAAAAAATGGCATGAAAAGCCATCCACTTCAGCAATGACACCATCATCCTCTAATGTGGTGCCATCAGTGGCAAAGAAATCCTTGAAACTTGATCCAGAGGCTAAAAATTCAACCAAGCATTGTGCAAAAAGATCAAGGCATGAGATAAGGCCTTGGTTAAATCAAAAGAAAGTTGAGTACCGCACCTTAGCTGTTGAAAAAGAAGTTGCACTCAGAGAAAAACATGCAACTCAAAACCTTCGGCCAAGGATGGTGAAGCCTACTCCAAAAGTTAAAAATGGTACTTGGCAAAGGGTGCAACATCCCAAGTTCCCCAGCCAGCCCATTCAGAGAAATCGAAAGACTTGGAGGCGCTGTGAGCTTCGAAGGAGAGCTAAAGAAAGAAAGGAGATGGAAATTGAACAAGCTCCTATGGAAGTATATGAAAGTGGCACTGATGAGAATATCACTAAGCAAGAGATTCCACACTTCATTACTTCAACAACAACAATTGAAGAGTTGGTATCCAATGGTTACAAACCATGGAAAGCCAAGGCTTTGATTAGAAGTGCAAAGCTCAATGAAAAAGCACTTCTACTTGATTGGAAGGAAGCTGAACTTGATGCTAGAGCCAGTGCTTTGACTGAAATAGCTCTTGGCCATGACACTCCTGACATCAACTATTTGGCTCGAGAAGGCAAAATTGACATGGAGACTATTCTCTTTTATCGAAAACTTGCCGCTCAAATAGTGCAAGAGCCAGAAGACAACACCATGCCCAACGTTGGTGGTGCAAGTGACGATGGCACCAACGATGATGAAGACAATGATCGTGCACCAGAAAGCGACTTGGAGAAAAGGCTATCTGATTACTTTGCACGAAGATCCTTGGAGAATTTGGAGCTAGAAATTGAGTCTTGGGCATCCTTCAAAGTCAAAACCACTATGACCGTTGATGACATAGTCAAGAAGGGCATAGAGTATTAGAAAGCGGAAATTTTGCTTGAGACAGCATACTTGAAAGAAAGACATGTCAATTTCAAGAAGAAAGAGGCTGAACATCTCGAAGAAGCAAATCACCTTTCCGATGAGCGAAGCAAGTTGACAAAGATGCCGCTCACATTCTTACACTTATTACTCGCAAATGGGCAGATGATCTTGACAACCTCTCTATGAACCTGAGTTCATTTGGGGATATTCTGGAAGATGGCGAGAATTTTTCCATTCCAGAAGATGACGCACTTAAGGCTAATTTGGCCAAAAATGCCAACCCCAATGGTGAAGATGACACTATTGGATGTTTGTTGGCCCAAGAAGTAGAAAAAGGAAAGGAACAAACAGTGTACTATCTAAGTCGGACTCTCACCAATGTTGAGAATAGATATAGTCTGATTGAAAAACTGTCTATCACTTCATTTTGCAGCAATAAAATTACGCCATTATATGATTTATTTTAATGTGTGTATTATTGCCAAAACTGATATAGTGAAGTACATGCTAACTCGGCCCATACTTAAAGGCCGACTCGGAAAATGGTGCTTGGCACTTTCTGAGTTTAGTTTCAAATACATCCCACAAAAGGCTGTTAAAGGCCAAGCTATTGCAGATTTCTTGGCCAACCATCCTTGCATTGATCTTGATGAGGAACTTGAAGATTCAGCCGAAGTCATGGAGATAGCATTGGCGCCTTGGACACTAGAATTTGATGGTTCCAGCACCACAGATTCGGCAGGCGCGGGGATTATCATTTCATCACCTCAAGACACATGTACCATGATGGCTTTTCACCTAGATTTTGATTGCACCAACAATCAAGCGGAATATGAAGCACTCATCATCGGCTTGGAGATGCTTCGAGAGATGAAAGCCGCATTCAAACATATAAAAGGTGATTCACTATTGGTCATCAACCAACTCACCGGAGAATACAAATGTACAAGTCCATCTTTGATTGCCATATTATGCCATGGCTATTCAATTGATGGATGAGTTTGATGATGTGAGCATTGAACATGTTCCTCGACACCAAAATGAGGGAGCAAATGTTGCGGCACAACTGGCATCTGGTATCACCTTCCAAGATGACATATGGAAGAAGGTGTGCATGTCGAGAGAAGAAGCATGCCATCTGCACTCAATAGAGAGAATGTGTTCGAAGTGTGCAACATAGATCATCACCACACCGATTGGCGAGAACCATTCATTCAATACCTCAATAATCCATCTATAAGGGTTGAGCGAAGAATAAGGACCTTGGCCGTGCACTACACTTTGTTGGCCGATGAGTTATATCGAAGAGGTGAAGATGGTGCTTACCTAAGATGCTTAGATAAAGAAGAAGCTAGAAAGGTGGTGAAAGAGGTACATCAAGGCTTGTGCGGAGCGCACCAAGCCGGAAGAAAAATTAGATGGCTTATACGCCGTCATGGCTTTTATTGGCCATCGGTGCTGAAAGATTGCATCGAATTTGCTAAAGGATGTGAAGAATGCCAAAAGTATGGACCTGTTTTTAGGCTTCCATCCGAAGAGTTACACTCAGTTATAAAACCATGGCCGTTTAGAGGTTGGGCAATTGACTTAATTGGAAAAATTTTCCCACCGGCCAAGGGAGGAGTGTGCTTCATCATTGTTGCCACGGACTATTTCACCAAATGGGTGGAAGCTAAGGCAATGAATAATACCACCCATGTGGATGTTAAGAAATTCATAGAGGAGAATATCATTCACCCCTTTGGAATTCCAGAAACACTCACAACGGATCAAGGCACCAACTTTGATGGCAAGTTGATTGTTGAAATGGAAAAAGAGTATGGCCTCAAATTTACAAGGTCTACACCATATTATGCGCAAGCAAATGGTCAAGCCGAGGCCTCCAACAAAGTAATCTTGTCCATCATTGAGAAAATGATCAAAAACGCACCAGGCAAATGGGATGTGCATTTACCAAAGGCATTATGGGCATACCGTATGTCTCAGCGATCCAGCACTGGTGTAAGTCCTTATAGTCTCACTTATGGCCATGATGCCATGGTGCCAGTAGAGATCTTGGCCAAGTCGGCCAGGGTAGCATTCCAAAATAATTTAACTGGGGAAGAATACAATGAATCCATGATGATTGATCTTGAAGATGCGGAGTCAGAGAGATTATTGGCTTTAGATTATTTGCGAGCTCAAAAGAGAAAAGCCGAGAGAAGCTACAACAAAAAGGTGCGCCGCAAGACTTTCATAGAAGGAGAATTGGTGTGGAAAGCTACTTTGCCTATTGGAAAAAGAGATAGAGTATTGGGAAAATGGACACCTAAATGGGAAGGTCCATTCCGTATAAGGAAAGTACTAAAAAATGTTGCTTATTGGCTCGAAACTCAAGATAGTAAATATCACCCAAAGTTCATCAATGGTAGATACTTGAAAAAGGATTATCCAAGTGCATGGGAAGCAAAGTCAGTGCCGGAACCTGAGTTCGAACCAATTCCTGAAGACGATGGTGTGGAAATTATGGCAGTGCAGCAATGTTCAGCCATTTTATTCACCAACGTATAGTTGAAATACTTAGAGCACTAAGTGGACATAGCCGCCCCAAGTGCATACTTGCGGCTTTTAAATAAAACAAAAATATTTTTCCTTTAATTTTTATTGGAAAATATTGTTTTTGGTTGCAAAAGTTACAATTGGTGATGAAATAGAAAGAAAGTGTGGCTCAAAGCCATCTTTTAGTAACAAAAGTACTTTGCACCATCACCAAAAGAGAAAAAGCTTTAATCCTTAAGCTTTGCTTTTTGGCCTAAATTGAAGTACAAGACCGAATTTTCTAGGGATTTTATGGCTTTGCTCCGTTTGCAAGTAAGACCATTACCCTAATTCATCAATTTTTGGTTATTTGGTGTAATCAAATTTATACCATAATCAAACATGAACAAAAATCTACATGGCTAAAATAAATTCTTAAGCCATTAGATAGGGAATATTTCAAATTAAATTTCTAGTTGGCTATATAAACTTAGCCACTTGCAAAATAATTCTTGTGATGGCAAAGTCATATGCCACCAGATTTGATAAAATTGCAATCTTTGAAGTTCATTAAGGGCTTGTATTTCATTAGGCAATTTTGCTACACTCCATACCTAATGAAATAGGGGGGCATTGTTTATACCATGATTTACACCCAGGGTAATCAGGTAATTGCTCAAAATGGATGGCCACGATTTAATCCTCTAAAGTCCTATGGATGGTTGGATTTAGTCCACCCTAGGCCAAATTCAACAAGGAAAGAGTTGAATATTGATTTAATTTCCTTAATTATTCCCAAATTACTTATGGAAATTAGGGAAATTATGGAAACTAGGAAATTAAATGAATTAAATGATTTCACACAGCAAGACCGCCCCATTTTACTCCACAAATTGGGTTTGACCGGTCTAGGCCATTAAAACCGGATTTGAGCCCTCCCGGGTTAAACTTTTTACAAGTTTTCAATTAAGGACAATGGGCTTAGGGTTTCGAAATTGAGGTTGAAGATGAATGAATTTGGCAACATGTCTTTTATTAAAGTTGTTCCAAATATTATGAAGAACACTCTGTCCAAATTTCAGCTCATTCCGAGCCCGGAAGAAAACTTGCATTTTGTGCAATTATGGACATAATTCAATCCCGAGACATTTTTTGCATGGCGATTTCACCAATTGGCACAATAACGTGGTTTTCATGCAATATAGATGCTATTTGGAGGAATTTAGCCATGTTTGTCCATTTTCATAACTTTTCACTTTTGTTCAATTAAGGACAGTATGGCTAAATTAGCTCGGTTTAAGCCATTGCCTTAATCGATTTTTCATGATTTTGTCATATGACCTTAGTGATATGATAATTAACCTAATCCCATGTCCAATTAATCAAGTCTAAAATTTCGTGGCATTTGGAGTTCGTTTTAGCACCATTTGGCTTCTCCGCACTTGGTTTTCCACCCCTGCTTGCTGCACCGAGACTTTGGAGCCAATTTAATTCAAAATTCAGTAATTAATTGTGATAATTATCACAATTAAGAGTCAAAAACGTGGTGGACTTTCTCTTGGCTGATTTGGTGGAATTTTCCTTAATTAAAGAGATTTACATCAGGAATTAAATACAGAAGATAATGCAGAATCAAGAGGGAGTTAATCTGGACCGTCGGATTGCAACAAACACTAGCAGGCCATCCCCTATATAAAGAGCAGCAGCCTCCACGAAATTAATCTCCAGCAGTCTCTCCAAAAACCTCTCCTCAGAGTAAAACACTTGCCCAGTGCAAATCAATCAAGCCCAGTGCTTCTTTTATCATTTTTCCAACAAGCCTCAGAGCTTTCATCTTTATTTCTCAATATTGTTCATCAAGTTCCACACTTGATTCTCTTTTTATTATTTTCAATCTTGTTCTTACAAGACATCTCTTGTATTTACTTTTCCTTTGCAATCAAATAACAAAACCTTGTTATTTTTCCTTTCAGGAATCAAGAAAATATCTTTTTTACAGCAATCCTTTTTATGTTTTCTGAATCTGGAATCAATGATTTAAACACGCTTGTCTGACTTTGATTCAGGATCTGCAACTCGTTTTGATTTATTTTATGTTTGCTGCACTCCAAGCAATCTTTTACTTTTACTGCACTTTTTTCTCAATTTTTACTACAAAATTGAACTTTTATTTTTACTCGCACCTTTTTCTCAATTTTTAAGACAAAATTGATCTTTTAATTTTCATTGCACTTTTTATCAATTTTTGGATAAAATTGATTGGTATGCTCGGTACCCTTCCAAATCTATGCTCAAAATTGCTTTGCTCAAATCTGTGTAAAAAGTCATCAAAATAGCTCCAAAAATAGTGAAAAATAACAATTTCTCATTTTCACATCACTTAAGGACTAAAAACACAAATCTTAATAAAATAGCATATATTTAAGCATAAATGGGTCCAAAAACATAGTAAAATAGCTATAAAAATAGGGTCTTTTTTAGCTCAATCAGGATGTTCAGCTTCCTCTTGGCCACTCTATTTAGGCTCTTTATATGCACGCTTGGATTTGTCGCATGAAAAAATAAAAGCTTCCATGGTAGTGTATGATGTTATGACTTACTTGGATATCCCGTTTATTCAGATGTGTCAGTGGGAGAGATTCTCTTTGGCTGCACCTACTTGCAAACAGAGTCAGAATTCTTCAGATAGCCGCTTCAGGGCTTGAGCATGGTACAACTGCAAAAAGGGTAAAACTCTGATCTTCTCCTTGATAGATAAAGAAGATAAATTTGAGTCTAGGCCTTATGTGCGCCTACTGGGTGGTTATGGTGATCTCTCTAAAAATCCTACAGAGAGTGGCATTCCTTCTGTGGACATACGTTCTTGGGCTTTCACACGTGAGTTGCCCGCTGTTATCGAAGTCGACAAGTATGCAAGGGAATTCTCCTTGGTTACGAAATCCTATTCACCTTTCAGAGTGGCTGTATAGTTTGGATCAGCTGGTACCTTACAAGAATGTGGCTAATCATGGGTTTCTGCCATGTTTGGTTTCCTTTGGCGTATAACGCATGGAGGGCATTTCTCGTTCCTTGCCTTCATCCAAAAGAAAAGGCATTTACTCCAATGGGTGGAGGACTTTTTATGCTGAGTGCTTCAACTCTTGGGATGAGTATACAAAGTACGATCTGTTGTTGCAATAAACTGGATTGCTGAAGCAATCTCCCCTGATGATATTTCTCTAAGAAAATTCAAGTTCCGACCATCCAAAAGAAACGACAGGTTAGTGCCTTGGCATATATATATATATATATATATATATAATACATATATGCACATATATTTATATCATTATATATATTTTTTATATATTTTTATTAACGCACATATTATATATATATATATATATATTTTAAAGGCACCTGCACGTGAGGATGTCAATACCCGTGGTAATACTTCTACTCACAATGCTGCTCTGTCTCGAAATAGCGCCCCCTCTCATGACGATGTACTCCACATAGAGATTGAAGACATACTCCCTTCCACAGGTGTGTTTTCGTCTACACATGACAATATACTCTCTCCAGGTGCACTCTCACCTCTCCATGATGGCAGTAGTGATGGTGATGACGAGGAAGATGGTAGTGATGAAGACCATGGTAGCGACAATGGTAGTGGTAGTGGCAGTGGTGAGGAAGAGAGTGAGGCTGGGAGTGACTCCTCAGATTTTTTTATGCATGTTTCACTCCCTGCTGGTAAATTACTGATTTCTTGATTTTCCCTTTTTATTTTTTTAGGGTTATGATGATGAGCTTAACATCGAACCTAAGGTTCGTGCTTCCACTTCTGATGCTGGGCAGAGTGATATGGGCCTTATTCTTCCTCCCTAGGGGCAGGGTGCAGCATTCGTGTTGCGACTCCTGCTACTCCGCGTACATCCCCACCTCCTGTTGCTTCTGTTACTGAGGTGGGCTCTGCCGAATCTGGATTTCATGGTCTTCCTTTGAAGCCCATGTATATGGCTCCTTTGAAGGAAGCTTAGATCAAGGGAGGGAAATTTTGGGAGTCAACTTTCTTGGAGTCTGAATCTATAATCGTAGGCTTTTTGGATCGGGTCGGTGAGTTGATATTGAAAGCCAAAGTGCCTAACAACCTTTCTTTCAGTGAATTAGAAGCAATGCGCAAGGTCTATGATGATTGTGTCAAAATTAAGTTCGACCTTGATTTCATGGGGAGTACTCGGGATCAGATGCACAATGTCATAGTGGCTTTGAAGTATGATCCAGCGGCTGAGTTAGCAGAAGTAGATATAGAGCTGGCGGAAATTGATGCAAGGGAGAAAGAGCTGAAATCGTCATTGAGCAAGCTGCAAAGACAGAGAAATAGCGTTTTGGCCAAGCAACAGCATGTAGCATCTCGTGATTCCTTGAATGCTTTCCACCAGGGGGCTAGCTTTTTTCCATAGTCATCACTATTGATATTTGTTACTTTTTTTATATATAATTGAGCATTCTACTTTTTCAGTGCTAGGCTGAATAGAACATTCTATATTTGCTTATGTCACAAACATTTATTTTTCGCCAATGAACATTTTACTTTTTCAGTACTATGCTAAATAGAATTTTGTTCAATGTTGTTATTTGTATTGGAGGCACTCATTGAATTGATTTTTTTTTTCAAGTGTGCTCTCACATAAAGTTTTTTTTTGTTTACTTTCTGCCACCAGTGTGTCACCCACACTTAAGGGACGCGCGACCTCACCTCACTTAGGGAGTGTCGCAACATGTTGAGTCTTCTCGAGAGTCTCCCTTGGTGCGTTCAGCTGGGAAGTCTCCCCTGGCATAGGCAGCAGGGCGCGCAGCTGGGGGAGTCTCCACTGGCGCGAAGATATAATTTGTTTTAATTAATATATATATATATATATATATTCGGTTTGCAAGGGCGGGCTGCGTGCTCATCGTGATATTGAGAGCTGCGCGCCAATACACATGCCTCACTTGCACAAAGAAGGCGCATTCTGGCGAAGGAGGCAGTCATAGGTGCGCATCAATCATCGCTCCAAGAAGCTGACTCTTCTTTGAAATTTAAAAGGCTACAAAGGCCAATGATGCATCATTTATGCAATATCTACGTAAGTAAAGTATAAAATCATACTTTCACGACCATTCCATCTCAATTGTAAAAAGACACATGTGAATGGATGGAACATCTGAATAGTAGTTCATTGAAACTGAAATATTACATCAGAATATAACACAATGGATCATGAAATGAGGGTGAAAATAGGTTTAAGCATAAATAGGATAACATTGAACATTGTATAGACAATGTAAAGAGAACTAATATGACATTTTGAGATAGATTAAAAGGATAGTTGATGTAGTAAGGGTTGATGGAAGTTCATACATGGTATTTTTTGATGTAGTGAAAGTTGATGGGAGTACTATGAGCATTGTTGTTTCTTCGGTTGAGCAATGTGCAGTAGCCAATGTCATGCACTTCATTAACTATATAAGGGCCTTCCCACTTCTCACTGAACTTATGCAGCGGAGGAGCACTTCTCATCACGTGCTCAGCAGCGCGGAGTACTTGGTCACCCGGCTCAAAGCTTCTCCTATGCATCATCTTATCATATGCTCTGCTTAAGCGCCTCTGGTATACCAAGAAGTTCTTCTTAGCCTTATCTTTCCTTTCATCAAGTGCTTCCAACTCCACCCTCTCATCTCATCATGGGTAAGTCTAGCATCAATAGCTAGCCTAGTAGAAGGCACAAGCAACTCAGGTGGTACAACAACTTCAGTTCCATAAACCAACGAAAATGGAGTATTGTTGGTAGGACTCCTTTTGGATGTTCGATATGCCCATAATGCTATTGGTAACGCATCAGGCCATGACTTAGGATCATCATGAACAATCTTACTCAACACTATCAATAATGTCTTGTTGGTGGCCTCTGCTTGCCTAATGCTCTGTGGATAGTAGCTAGTGGATTTCACATGATAAACGTCATACAAGGTGATCGGTCGTCAGCAAATCATAAAAATAAAAATCCCAACAATTACTAACTAAAGATAGCTAGGGTAAGTAGGGGTCGATCCCACAGAGAGATAGGTTATTATTCTTTTTCTTAAAACAAACAAACAAAATAAAGAAGGTTTTTAAAGTAAAACTAAATCAAATCAAACTAATAATTAAAACTATCTAAGAAAGCAATCAAGAAAATTAAAGAAAACAATTAATTAAAAGCAGAGAATAAATTGAGAAAATAATTAAGAGAACCCTCCAACATAGAATTAATATCCCTCTTGACTACAATAACCCGATCATTGATATCTAAAGATTATGAAAACAATGGATAGCTTGCTTGGAATTTAATCCTAAATTACCTTAATTAGATAAAGTTCTTGATCCAATGTGAATTATCCCTTTTATTCTTTAAACAATTACCTCTTGATCCAGTGTGATAATTACTCAAGAATAAAGCATTAAGATCTAGTAATTTACAAGCACAATGGGCAATTAAAAATTGGTCAAAGATTCTTAAATCCCTTGGAAGGAAGATCCTTCGCTTCCAATTGCTACCAAACAATTAAATCCGAAGATCCTTCAAGATTTAATTTAGCTAATGCTACTTAATTTGTCAAGAAAGTGCTAGCTTCATTCTATCAAAACAAGCAACATAGAATTCATGCAGAGATATTAAGAAATACCCTATTGATTTTCATATAAAAGCACAAAATCTCACCTTGATATAAGTCAAGAGATCAATTAAATTCTACATTAGAGAAAAGAAAAAGATTACTCACTCATGAATTGAGTGAGCATTCGAAGAATAAGAAGAAAACTTATCTATGGATGGGAAGAAGAGGGGGGCGGCGGCTCCTAGGGCAAACTCCTCCAAATCTTCAACAATTCTTCAAAATAAAATCTCTAGATCTACATACATCAAAAACCTAGACCTAAAGTGGCTATTTATAATGGAAATAACCCTAGAAAATCCAATTCTAAGTAGGAAAGGAGTCTAGGACGTTTTAGGGTATAACTTAGACTCTGAGTTAGATTAAAGGTCAACCTAGAGTAGAATCCAAGTTAAAATAGGATCCTGGAATTTTCTGGAATCATGCAGGGACTTCGACGTCGTTTTTGGGTTTGACGATGACCGAACTGGGTCTTGGACTTCAAAGAAAAGTTGTAGATCTCGGAGTTAGCTTTCCAACGCCTACTCACGGGAATAAAACGGAGGTCTGAGCAGAAAGTTATGATTTTTCTACCGAGACTGCGCTAATCCTAATCCTGTTAGGATTAAAAGCGGGAATTATGCGGAAATTGGATTTTTCCTTGGATATAGGAGGCACAAGTTGGGATTTTAATTCCAATTATGGGCTTATATGGGCTGAGTATTTCTTCATATTAAATATCCAAAATTCCTTAGCTTCCGGGCTTCTTCATGGCTTGTCTTCAATCCTTCGCAATTAAAGCTCCATTCTTCAATTCTTGCTTCTTGGAAATAATTCTTCAATAATCTTCAAATCTTCAAATTATCTTCAATAAGTCTTCAAACACAAACCCCGAATCTCCAAATCTATACTCAAAATTACTTTGCTCATATCTGTGTAAAAAGTCATCAAAATAGCTCCAAAAGTAGTGAAAATTATCAAATTCTCAATTCACATCTCATAAAGACTCAAAACACAAATATTAACAAAATAACATATATTTAAGCATAAATTAATCCAAAAACATAATAAAACATGAGAATCCTCATGAGCACCTGCAAGTTTTCTTTATTAAGTGTGCTGCAATCACTGGGATGCCTGAAGAACAAGCTAAACTTCGAACTTTTCCACTCACTCTTGAAGGAAAAGCAAGGAGCTGGTTTGTGAGCCTAACACCAAAATCCATAACTTCGTGGAAAGAATTGGAGACAGCATTCTTGAACAAGTATTTTCCAGAGGCGAAGCGAGCTGTTGTCAGAAAAAGAATCAGTTCTTATCAACAATCACCTGACGAGAAGTGGCATCAATACTGGGAGAGATACAATGGGATTTGTGCGAGTTGTCCTTATCACAACTTGAGTGAAGCACTTTTAATTCAAAATTTTCATGATGGACTTCTCTATGAAGATCGAACATATATCGATTCTGCAAGCGGAGGAAGCCTTACACTCAAGACACCTGAAGAAGCGAGGAAGCTGCTCAACACTATGACCGAGAACATTCATCAATTCAGTACAATCGATGAAGCTGACACAACAAAGGAGTCGGAGATATTAGAAATCCGCAAGGAATTGAAGGAATTAACTGCTCAATGCGGAAATCTAGCAAAGATGTTTACCAATTTCATGAGTATTCAGCAAGCTTCTATCCAAAGCCTTACAAAAGGATATGGAATCAAGTCTATGGAGGAAATTCAACCGTGGCAAGCACAAGACATGGAATTACCTGACATTCCACTCCCACCTGCGATTTCACTGCCTCCAGCACCTGCTTCCTCTGCTGAACCACCACCAGATGTTGTACCTGAAATTCAAGTAACCAGAGAAGAAGAGACTCCAACCGAACCTAAAAAGAAACAACTCAATTCATCACCGAGAGCCTCTCGACCTAAATCAAGATTCGAAGGAATGAAGAAGATGGAAACCATTTACGGTCCACCACTGTTTCCTCAAAGGTTTGCACAACCACTCAATTCACTTCGAAATTTAGAGGTAAATATTCCTTTGCTTAATGAAGTAGCAAGAGTGCCCAGGTACGCTTCTTTTCTTAAAGAACTATGCACTGCTAAAATAAACTAAAATAAAATTTTCTGAAAAATATGCCTGCATGAATGAAAATATATCTGCTGCTTATCAGAGGAAATTGCATCATAAAAGTGAATATTTAGGATCCTTTTCAATTCCTTGCAAAATTGGAAAAGAAAAGATAGAAAGAGCTATGTGTGAGTTTGGATCTTCAATTAATATTATGCCTTTTTCTATCTATTCCCAATTGAAAATAGAACAAATGACTAAAACTAATCTTACTGTGCAATTTGCTGACAGAACTAACATTAAACCTGAAGGTTTAGTTGAGAATGTTTTAGTGCAGATAGGAGACTTTGTTTTTCCTGCAGATTTCTATGTCCTAAAGATGAGTGAAGAGGATCTTCATTTTCCGTTGCTGCCGTTCCTTTCAACAGCCAGCGCGAATTTTGACATGAAAGAAGGAAAACTCAGCATGAAATTTGATGGTGAACCCATTGAATTTGATATAAGTGAAGCCATGAAAACTCCTGCCGAAATTCATTTCATCTGTGCAATCGATGCAATTAAAGCTTGCTCTGAACAAGTTCAGTCACTTCAATGTGAAGATGAGCTTGAACTAGTTCTTGCAAAAAGCCTGGACGAAGAAGAAATCAAGGAAGCAGAAATCCTGACGCCAGAAGACGTAGCTGCAACCATCAGAGAACTGGAGACAACACCTGCTGTCAATGAAAAAGTATCAGTTTCTTACATCAGTTTGGAGCCAACGCCAACACCCCTGCCATCCATCATTCAACCACCTGAAGTCAAGCTCAAACAACTACCTGAAGGCCTGAAATATGCTTTCCTTGGAGACAAAGAGACTCTACCCGTTGTTATTTCAAGTAAATTGAATAATTTACAAGAAGAACAACTCATCAGAGTTTAGAAAGAATACAAGGAAGCCATCGGATGGACTGTTGCTGATATCAAGGGAATAAGTCCTACTGTATGTATGCATAGGATCCGACTTGAAGATGACGAAATACCTGTTCGACAGCCACAAAGAAGACTCAACCCCAACTTAGCTGAAGTCGTCAAGGAAGAAGTGCTTAAATTACTTGGAGCCGGTCTCATTTATGCTATATCAGATAGTAAATGGGTCAGCCCTGTTCAAGTAGTACCCAAGAAGTCTGGATTCACCGTCATAGAAAACAGAGATGGAGAGCTAGTTCCTCAAAGACTGCAAAATGGATGGAGAGTATGCATCGACTACAGAAAGCTGAACTCTGCTACAAGGAAGGACCACTTCCCATTGCCATTCATCGACCAGATGTTGGAGAGGTTAGCCTGCAAAGCCTACTATTGTTTTTTGGATGGATATTCAAGATACTTCCATATTCCAATAGCACCCGAAGACCAAGAGAAGACCACATTCACATGCCCTTTCGGTACGTATGCCTATACAAGAATGCCTTTTGGTTTATGCAATGCACTTGCGACTTTTCAAAGGTGTATGATGAGCATCTTTCAAGATTATGTGGGGGACAATATGGAAGTGTTCATGGAAGATTTCACTGTCTATGGAGATAACTTCAATCAATGCCTTCATAACCTAGAGCTCATCTTGAAAAGGTGTGTTGAAACCAAATTGGTGTTAAATGCCGAGAAGTGCCACTTCATGGCAGAACAAGGCATCGTTCTAGGCCATGTAGTATCCAAAGAATGGATGCAAGTCGACAAAGCCAAAGTTGATGTAGTTCAGAACCTACCATACCCAACATGTGTCAAGGATATTCGATCATTCTTAGGCCATGCTGGATTCTACAGAAGATTCATCAAGGATTTCTCGAAGATTTCGGCACCAATGTGTAAACTACTTCAGAAAGATGTAGAGTTCGAGTTTGGAGATGACTGCAAAGAAGCGTTCGACAAATTGAAGACTGCCCTCACCACCACTCCAATTGTAAAACCACCAGATTGGAAACTACCATTCGAAGTAATGTCTGATGCAAGTGACGTCGCCATTGGAGCTGTTCTAGGTCAGAGAGTAGACAAGGTACCTCATGTCATCTACTATGCCTCAAGAACTCTGGATGCTGCTCAGAAGAACTACACCACCACGGAGAAAGAAATACTTGTCGTTTTCTTTGCTTTGGAGAAGTTTCGCTCATACATCCTGGGATCCAAGGTGATAATCTACTCCGATCATATTGCATTGAGATATCTAATGGCAAAGAAAGATGCAAAGGCTAGGCTTATGCGATGGCTATTGCTCTTTCAAGAATTTGATATCGACATCAAGGACAAGAAGGGAGCAGAAAACGTTGTAGCTGATCATCTAAGCAGAATTGAAGGCAACAACGAAGAGACAACAATCAATGAAGCACTACCTTTTGAAGAATTGTTTGTCGTTTCTCAACTTCCATGGTATGCAGACATTGTTAACTTCTTGGTCACTAGACGTCTACCTCCGGATTTAAGCAAAGGGAAGAAATTGAAGATAATCAGTGATGCCAAGTATTGTCTCTGGGGAAGCTGATTCTGGAGAAAACAGTCAATGTTCAAAGAAAAGATTGGAGATGCTCTATGGGCATATCGAACAGCTTATAAGACACCTCTTGGTATGTCCCCATACAGAATTGTGTTTGGAAAACCATGCCATCTACCTGTGGAGATAGAACACAAAGCTTGGTGGGCAGTGAACTAATGCAATCTTAACTTCGACGAAGCCGGAATTCAAAGGATGCTGTATTTACAAGAACTTGAAGAGATTAGGAATGAAGCCTATGAAAATGCAAGAATTTACAAGGAGAAAACGAAAGCTTTACATAACCAGAAGATACTAAGAAGAACATTCCAAGAAGGACAAAAGGTTTTACTATTCATGGGACAAATGAGGAAATTCCCCGGGAAATTAAGATCAAGATGGGCTGGTCCTTTTGAAGTACGAAGAGTATACCTCAATGGATCAGTAGAAGTCTATAATCCAACTTCCCAGATGCAATTTAAACTCAATGGACAAAGATTAAAACCTTTCTTTGAACCTTTTCCCATAGGATGGATTGAGGAAATCATTTTCTAACAACCAGTTTATCTTCCAACTTAGGGAAATTGAAGAAAAGAGGAAGTCAAGCTAATGACTTTAAACAAGCGCTTGTTGAGAGGCAACCCAATAATTTTAATTTCTAACTTAATTTTTTATTTTGCAGAATTTTTTTTTTTAAGAATTCTTTCCATTTAATTGGAAGAAAAAATTAGGAGCCAAGCACCAAGCTCGGACCATGCATGACTCACGCATGGCCGGCTCTGGCTCGGTGGCACCCGGACATGACCAGGCCACAGCCCGGTCCTGACTCGACCATGCCCCGCGAGACCAGCCAACAAGCAGGCCATGGCTCAGACCACAGCGAGCCATCCGGAGACCTAGCACCGGATAGCACCAGGCCATCCGCGCAGCCCGCACGCCAGCTAGGAGGCAGCATCCGAGCCTCGACCAGCCATGCCGAGGCCATGGCCCGGGCAAGCATCGGCATCAGCAGGCTAGCCCGCGCGCCAGCACGCGGCATCGCCAGGCCAGCCCGCGCGCCAAGCAGCAGACCATTGCCCTGTCCAGCCCGCGCACAAGGCAATTGCCTTGGTGTCGCGGCACCTTTCCTCTCATGCACATTCCTTCTCCAAATAGGATTGTGAATCCTAATCAATTTGGATGATGACAACCTTTTTCAAACAGGTAATGAACTCCTAATCCAGGTATGATTCTTACTTTTTACTCTAATTAAATTCTCTTAGGAATAGGATTTGATCACTATATAAAGGCACCTCCACCTCCTCTTTTATTCATCAAATCACAAGAGCAATACTTAAATTTTCGGTTAAAGCAAGAGGAGCCATCGATAAAGCCTTGTCGACAAGAGTAAGAAAGTAGTCGACTAAACCAAGTCGACAAAAGAGGGAATTTTTGGAAGGAGTTATCGACTTAAGCAAGTCGATAAGTCAACTAGAAGACAATTTTTTGGAGGAAAATTGTCGACAAAAAGCAAGCAACCCGACGCTACCCCAAAGTCGACAAGAAAATTTTGATTTTCCCTAGCCCTTGTGAAGATGTCGATGATGCTCACCACCATGGATTTCGAGGTTCAATTCAAGAATTTTCGGAACCAATTTTATCAAATTGGAGCCGCATATTTTGGAGAGAAATTTCAAGGAAGCTTTCTGCGCCAAGATTGCCATGAACTTTTGAGCATGATTGCCTCTCTACCTGAAAAAGATATTGCTACCAAGCCCGGATTCAAAGCTAGGAAAATTTATCAATTTCTTTTGGAAAAAGCTAACAAGTCTCAAGAAGCTGTTATGAGCTCAAAGGCTAGAGCTGAGCATGAGTTCAGAAATCGGTTTCATCCCTATGAGAATCGATTTCATCATCCCCAAGAACCAAGGAATTTTAATGAAAGGATAAGACCTCAAGTTGCACCTTGGAATAGGCCTTTTTCCATGCCTCGGATGGGAGGATACTAAACTAAGCCCTATAGGCCGCCCTATAGACCTCCTTTGCAATGTGCTCCTTTTCCTCAAAGAACTCATGATCCAAATCATGCCTCTTCATCAAATAGGCCGATAGCTACTGTTTTTACCGTGGAAGAATTGAAAGCTCCATCGCCATTAAGGGAAATCAAGGATTCGATAGATGGTCAAGGTGAAGACAAAATTGTGATTATTGCTTCTGATTCTGAATCTAGTGATGCTTCTTGCGCTAAGAAAGAGGAAGAAGAGGTTAACCAAGAAAAAGAGGCTGAGGAAGAGCTTCATCCTTTCCTTGTTCGATGCAACGAGATTAGTGATCAAATTACTAGCTTAAGAGATGATTTTAATAACATAATTGGGAATTTGGATGACCTCTTCAATTTATTGGAGAAGGCTATTCATAAGCCAATTTAGGTTTAGATTTCAATTTCTTGTTTTTAGATTTAAGATTTATTTTTATGCATCTTAGGATTAGTTATCTAGTTTATGCTTTAATTTTAATTTTCCTTTATCTTATGTCTTTATTTTTCAAGTTCCATTAATAAACTATCTATCCAGTTTTATTTTTTCTATCACCTTAATTTTCTATTGCCTTTATGTTTGAGTAAATTATCTTCATCAAGCCGCCAGGTATGTTTTCATGAACCTTAACTCTTTATTTTTGGTAAAATACTATTGCATGAATTGTTTGCTCTTACATTGAGGACAATGTGAATTTTAAGTGTGGGGGGGTAAATACTTGATAGGTTTAGGTTTATTGCTTGAATAATTGAATCATATGCTAGTTATTATTTGCATGAAAACCTAGGATAGAAAATTGTTTGTTTTTGGATTGTTTTTGATTGATCATATTTTATTCCCCAATTTTTCAAAATTGATTTTCGACATAAATTTTAAAATTGATGCTAAAATTTTGATTTTCTTAAAACTTTTTTGAATTTTTCATGCATAAATTGATTAATTGATTTGGTTATGATTGATGAATGCTTAGAATTTTAATAATGTTTTATTTATTGATTGAGTTATAGCATGTTGTTTGATTTCTTAGAATTAGGTATAATTAAAGTTTGTGATATGATCTTATTTATTAATTGCTTCTATGATTATCTATTTCTAGAACTTGTGTTCAATCTTGATTGAAGTTATGATTGAGAAAGTATGTTATTGGTATATGTTAAGAATAAGTGTGGGGGACTACTTATAAAGAGGGTAATTAAAAAAATTGTTTTCAAAAAAAAATGCTCCCATGACAAGAGGAGAAGAGGTATTTCTGACTTAAAAAAAATATCTATTGTTGTCACTCTTTTCTTAAACAAAAGGAGTTAGTAACCCTTGGAAAGAGGATAAGAGGCATGGAATTACAGAAATATTGTCCCTCTGAAAAAATAAAAGAAGGAGTCCTTCTAGAGTGCTAGTCGCCTCAAAAATGGGAGTTAGTAACCCGAAATCATGAACACTTCGAGGTTAGTAACCTCAATTTTCTAAAAAACGATTACCATTGAAAAATTATTATAACCCACAATGACCCTTGATGTATATCTATGGCACTACAATCTTTTGAGTAATGGAGAAAGAGAGGAAAACATAGGCTTATAGAAAGAAGTAGTTATAGAAAGTGAAAAATAGTAAGTGATTAAAACTACTTTGATTATGGCTACTTAAGAATGATGATACTTGTTATGTCTTGATTTTTAAATTTAGTATTATTATCATTCTTTGTTATTCTGATTTCATGATTGAATTGATTCTTTGATGTGTGTGTGAATTCAAATTGATTATTTTTGGAAAAATTGATTTTTGATAAGCTTACACATTGATTTGCTAAGGGACTAGCAAAGTTCAAGTGTGGGGGAATATGATTGAGCCAAAAACAACCCTATTTTTATGGCTATTTTATTATGTTTTTGGATCTATTTATGCTTAATTATATGCTATTTTGATAATATTTGTGTTTTAAGTTCTTAAGTGATGTGAAATTGAGAAATTGTTATTTTTCACTTCTTTTGGAGATATTTTGATGACTTTTTACACAAATTTTAGCAAAGCAATTTTGAGTAAAGATTTGAAGATTCGAAGTTTGTGTTTGAAGACCAATTGAAGGCTTATTTGGAGATTTGAAGACTTTGAAGAATTATTTCAAGGAGCAAGGATTGAAGATTGGAGCTTTAATTGAAGACAAGCCATGAACAAGTTCTCAAGCTTTGGTATTTATGGATAATTTATATGGGAAAATACTCAGCCCATATAAGATATTAATTGGAATTAAAATCCCAATTAATGACTCCTAAATCCAAGGAAATATCCAAATCTCGTAGATTCCCGATTCTAGTCCTAACAGGATTAGAATTCAGGCGCAGTTTTGGTAGAAAAATCATAACTTTCTGCTCAGACCTCCGATTGAAGCCCATGAGTACTCGTTGGAAAGCTAACTCCGAGTGCTACAACTTTCCTTTGAAGTCCAAGACCCAGCTTTGCCATCTTCAAGCCCAAAAATTCCGTCGAAGTTGCTGCACGAAATGAGGATTTTTTTCAGGATCCTATTTTAACTTGGATTCTACTCTAGGATGACTTTTATTCTAACTTGGACTCTAAGTTAGACTCAAAACCGACTTAGACCCCTTTCCAAGTTAGGATTGGAATTCCTAGGGTTATTTCCACTATAAATAGGCACCTTAGGTCTAGGTTTTTAGAACACACACACACATAGATCTAGAAATTGTATTTGGTAGAATTATTGAAGATTTGGAGGACAAAAGCCCTAGTGCCGCCGGCCCCCTCTTCTTCCATCCATAAGATAAGTTTTTCTTCTTATTCTTTGGATGCTCACTCAATTCATGAGTGAGTAATCCTTTTCTTTACTCCAATGTAGAATTTAATTGATCTCTTGACTTATATATTGGTGAGATTTTGTGCTTATATATGATAATTGTTAGAGTATTCTTTTGATCTCTGTTTTAATTCTATGTTGCTTGTTTTGATTGATTGAGCCGGCACTTTCATGATAAATTAAGTTAGCATTAGCTAGATCAAGTCGCGGATTGACGTTCAGGCTTGGTTGTTTGTAGCAATTGGGGGAGGACGGAAGTCCCTTCCAAGAGAGATAAAGGACTTTGAGTGAGAAATTGCTCTTTTTGCTTGTATAAATTACTAGTTCTTAATGCTTTGATCCCTAGCAAATCTTTAAGGCTTGACGGCTAATTGATTAGTTAGTAGGAAAAAGGGGTAATTTAAGCTTTGACGAGTAATCTTATCTAATTGAGGTGATTTAGGATTTAATTCCGACAAGCTATTCTTCGTTTTCATAATTATTAGATACAATGATCCATGTTATAATTGTCAAGAGGGATATTAATTCTATGTTGGAGGTTTTTATAAATTGTTTTCTTGATTATTCACTGCTATCTTATCAATTGTTTTCTTTAATTTTCTTGATTGCTTTCTTAGTTAATTTAATTGTTAGTTAGATTAGATTTAATTTCACTATAAAAATTCTCTTTAATTTGTTTGATTGATTTAAGAAAAAGATAAATAACCTATCTCTCTGTGGGTTCGACCCCTACTTGCCCTATCTGCTTTAGTTAGGATTTTGTTGGGAATTTTATTTTTATGATTTGCTGACGACCGATCACTTCTTCAGGGGTTTTGAGTGTTAGGCTTCCTCCACTAGCAGCATCAATATGCATTCGATCTTCATAGAGAAGCCCATCGTAGAAGTTTTGAATCAACAGTGCTTCACTTAGGTTGTGGTAAGGGAACTTGCGCAGATTTGGTTGTATCTCTCCCAGTATTGGTGTCACTTCTCTTCAGGTAGTTATTGACAGGATGAGATTCTCATCCTTACATCAGCTCGCTTGGCCTCTAGAAAGTATTTGTTCAGAAACACTGTCTCCATCTCCTTCCAAGAAGTTATGGATTTTGATGGCAGAGTCAAGAACCAACTTCTTGCTTTTCATTCCAATGTTAAAGGAAAAGTTCGAAGTCTTGCTTGTTCTTCAGGCATCCCAGAGGTCGCAGCACACCATATAAAGAAATTTTGTAAGTGCTCATGAGGGTTTTCATGAGACTCTCCTTGAAAATTGGCAGCATGCAGATCACTCCAGAATTCAGCTTGTATGACGTATCCATGGCTGGATAGTCAATGCAGAGTGGTGGCAATTCACAGTTGAAATTCAGCTCTCGTAATGAACGTTGTTGCTCCGTTGGATTTTTCCTACAAAACAGAGATGATCAAGTGCAAATCGAATATAGAAAAGAAAAAGAAAAAGAAAATAATAAACAATCTCCCCGGCAACGGCGCCAAAATTTATGATCGGTCGTCAGCAAATCATAAAAATAAAAATCCCAACAATTACTAACTAAAGATAGATAGGGCAAGTAGGGGTCGATCCCACAGAGAGATAGGTTATTATTTTTTTTCTTAAAACAAACAAACAAAATAAAGAAGTTTTTTAAAGTAAAACTAAATCAAATCAAACTAATAATTAAAACTATCTAAGAAAGCAATCAAGAAAATTAAAGAAAACAATTAATTAAAAGCAGAGAATAAATTGAGAAAATAATTAAGAGAACCCTCCAACATAGAATTAATATCCCTCTTGACTACAATAACACGGATCATTGATATCTAAAGATTATGAAAACAATGGATAGCTTGCTTGGAATTTAATCCTAAATTACCTTAATTAGATAAAACTCTTGATCCAGTGTGAATTATCCCTTTTATTTTTTAAACAATTACCTCTTGATCCAGTGTGATAATTACTCAAGAATAAAGCATTAAGATCTAGTAATTTACAATCACAATGGGCAATTAAAAATTGGTCAAAGATTCTTAAATCCCTTGGAAGGAAGATCCCTCGCTTCCAATTGCTACCAAACAATTAAATCCGAAGAATCCTTCAAGATTTAATTTAGCTAATGCTACTTAATTTATCAAGAAAGTGCTAGCTTCAATCTATCAAAACAAGCAACATAGAATTCATGCAAAGATATTAAGAAATACCCTATTGATTTTCATATAAGAGTACAAAATCTCACCATGATATAAGTCAAGAGATCAATTAAATTCTACATTGGAGAAAAGAAAAGGATTACTCACTCATGAATTGACTGAGCATCCAAACAATAAGAAGAAAACTTATCTATGGATGGGAAGAAGAGGGGGGCGGCGGCTCCTAGGGCAAACTCCTCCAAATCTTCAACAATTCTTCAAAATAAAATCTCTAGATCTACATACATCAAAAACCTAGACCTAAGGTGGCTATTTACAGTGGAAATAACCCTAGAAAATCCAATTCTAAGTAGGAAAGGAGTCTAGGACGTTTTAGGGTCTAACTTATACTCTAACTTAGATTAAAAGTCTTCCTAGAGTAGAATCCAAGTTAAAATAGGATCCTGGAATTTTCAGGAATCATGCAGGGAC
This sequence comes from Corchorus olitorius, assembly GCA_001974825.2. Taxonomy (NCBI): domain Eukaryota; kingdom Viridiplantae; phylum Streptophyta; class Magnoliopsida; order Malvales; family Malvaceae; genus Corchorus; species Corchorus olitorius. The sequence goes on from AWUE01024174.1 coordinate 30,516, forward strand.
TTCGACGTCGATTTTGGGCTTGAAGATGGCATAACTGGGTCTTGGACTTCAAAGGAAAGTTGTAGATCTTGTAGTTAGCTTTCCAACGCTTACTCACGGGCCTAAAACGGAGGTCTGAGCAGAAAGTTATGATTTTTCTACCGAGACTGCGCTAATCTTAATCCTGTTAGGATTAGAAGCGGGAATTATGCGGAAATTGGATATTTCCTTGGATATAGGAGGCACAAATTGGGATTCTAATTCCAATTATGGGCTTATATGGGCTGAGTATTTTTCCATATTAAATATCCAAAATTCCTTAGCTTTCGGGCTTCTTCATGGCTTGTCTTCAATCCTTCGCAATTAAAGCTCCATTCTTCAATTCTTGCTTCTTGGAAATAATTCTTCAATGATCTTCAAATCTTCAAATTATCTTCAATAAGTCTTCAAACACGAACCTCGAATCTCCAAATCTATACTCAAAATTACTTTGCTCATATCTGTGTAAAAAGTCATCAAAATAGCTCCAAAAGTAGTGAAAATTATCAAATTCTCAATTCACATCTCATAAAGACTCAAAACACAAATATTAACAAAGTAACATATATTTAAGCATAAATTAATCCAAAAACATAATAAAATAGCCATAAAAATAGGGTTGTTTTTGGCTCGATCACAAGGCCAACAACTTCCTCACATATTTGTTCACAAAGGGGGTGTCATTATCAGAGATAATACGCCTAGCTATCCCAAATCTACACACCACATTCTCGTTAATGAAGTTGGCCACTGCTGGTCCTGTTGCTTTCTTTAAGGATACTGCCTTTACCCACTTGCTAAAATACTTCGTTGCAACGAGAATCCATATTTGTCATTTAGCTGGTGGATTGATGGGGCCAATCAAATCAAATGCCCAAGTATGGAAAGGCCACGGAGTGGTCACACTATGCAGTTCCACTACTGGAGCATGTATGGCGTTCTCATGAACTTGACATAGGCGACACCTCCTCACGTGGCTTGTGGCATTCGTCTCCATTGTGGGCCAATAATAACCAAGAACAAGGAGCTTCTTGTATAACTTCAATCCTCCTTCATGTGCCCCACTAGCGCCCCCATACGTTTCTTCCAGTAAGGGTGTGATGTCAGCTGGTCAGACACACTTCAGGGGAGTCCCAGCAAATGACGTCCTAAACAATTCATTCCCCTTTCTTGAAGAACCTCCGCACCTTTTTCTTCAAGATCCTTGCATCCTGGTGATTAGCAGGTAGAGCTCCATTTTGTAAGTACTCTATGTACGATCTACGCCAATCTCCAACACTACCCACAAAGTGACAATCATTAACATCTGGAGGCTCTGAACACCGAGGGCAAGCGTATTGAGCATCTATGTAGTCACTACTCATAGTTGGCTAATAGTAACCAGCTCTCTGCATCCTCTGATACAATGGAGGCTCTTCCATGCCACACCACTGCTTATGTGATGTGCGTAGTCTTTCCTTTGCTTCTTGAGGTGAGATGCACCTAACTAATATTCCATTAGGACCTCTATACTATAATGCCCCTTATATCATGGTGTAACTCTTGAGAAAACGGAGATTGCTAGACTTGCGCTCTTTCAGTTGCTCTTTCCTTTGCTTCTTGGCTACTTTTTGCTCTCAACTTTCTCCATCTCAAAAGCTACTTCAACTATAAAAATGGACACTCTTTAACACATTTTGGAAGTAGAGGTTTATTTATTTGCAAAAGTCTTGGTAAAATCTTAAAGCTTATTCAGGATAAAGCAATGATGTATTTTTTTAGTGCTTCTGTGAGTTGATGAAAACCCACTTTGAAGTTTAGAAGATTCTATCTTACCCTTGCGAAGTAGGATTTGTAAACATTATAGCCTAGCCTTTAAAAGGTACTTGTAAGCTTGACAAAGATAGTGGATTGAACTCCTTACCAAGAAAGCTAAGGGTTAGGTTAACAGTCTAATATTTTACTAGCCTATATGAAAAGCGTTAGATCTAAAAATGCTTCATAGAGATGGATGGTGTGGGGTTCAAGTAACATAGGAATAGAATATGTTTTCAATGATACACTGCCCTAATGAATCATAGTATCCCATCAGGTTTATTGATCGTGCATATGGCAGTTGAACTGCCTCAATAGCCAAATTTTATTTACATTTGATATAAGCTAGAAAAGAAGCAGTAAATTTCAACAAACCTCTTTCTTAAGAAGGAGGATAACATCTTCCATTTTGTTGGACCATGAATAGATGCTTCATACTCGGATAGAAGACCATCAAAAATCTGTGCAATACAAACTCAAGTTAGAGACAGAACTAGTGATTGATTATGATGATGACCATTGACCTATTGATCAAGAAGGAAATGAAGTGGCTTATTTATGGTTATGGAAGAATGCCTCAATCATAGAATCACATGAAAGTTCCAATTACATTTATATGGAAAAATATAAGCAGGGAACAATTTTCACAATAGACTTAACAACAATGATGGCTCAGTCCGGAGAATATTACATTATTCAGTAGGAGTCGGAAGCAAGAAGATATCTATTTGCTAGAGACTATCAACTCCAACAACATTGAAATGTAGTCAGGTTGCTGCTAGCAGAATGATATTTAGCTATCACGGAACTTAACCAAAGAGAAAAATAAAATAGCAAGAGCCAGAAATTCATATTAGAAGGTTGAATATTTGTAGGGCTGCAGCATGAGGACATGAATGATTGTAATCACTCCTATACCTTATGAGTTATGACATATGGAAAAAATTACACAAAAGTTTTTGGTTCCTGAAAATTACAAAGCCTGAACATGAGCATCGTGATCAACTTTTGCTAAAGCAAAAACAAATATAAAAAAATGAGAGAAACTAGATTTTAAAAGAATATGAATACACAAATTAGAGACGTATTACCCTGACAACATGGTCAGTGTTTGCATCAGGAACCTGGCAGGCCACTATCAATTTCTTTTCCATGCTTTGTATGGCATTCAAGCATTTTAAATCAGCCTCCAAAAATGCATTTCTTTTGTAATCCTGAATCCATCACTCAGTTTAAGAAATAGAATCAAATTAGAATATGACCTAAAATGTATTAGCAATGGTAGAGAATCACCATTGTGTCCAACATCTGGAATCACTACAATTTTTAGAAGAATTTTCAACTCAAAGCAATATCTAGTTAAAGGAAAAACTGCAGAGATAATTCAGGAATTTATTTAAGCAAAAATGCAAATAAATGTATTTGTACTTTTAGAGATATCAAAAAGTTCACAAATTGGTTAACCAACAACCTCAAATGCCTTAGTGAAGAAATTATGAAGAAGCCCTTCATATTTCTGTCTTGCCGAACTAGCACCAACAGCACTTTCATTAAATGCAATAACTGATTTCTGAACTGCTTCATCATGTGCTTCTCTTAAAGAAACCTAAAATTACCAGACTAATTTTAATAATAAGAATGGCAGAAGATGATAAATATGAATTGCACCTTGTTTTGTTTCTTTTGGGCATTGAATTTACACCTTGACGCCTACCTCTTCAGCAGGCTTTGTGCGGTCAAAAGCAGACAAATAAACCTCAATAGCTATGTCATATGCCCTTCGACATTCTAGTTCTTCTACACTCTGGAAAGTAAGAAAAGTACAAGTGATTAAAATGGGTTTCCTCAAAACTAAAATGGTACAGGCTTGATCGCATGAACCAGCAGCCAAAAATAAAAAGTAGAGTGTAAGAGCACCAGAATCACAATATTGATAGTCAACATTTCAGTAACTACAATCTATTATAAATACTTGCACAACTTAAGTTGCATGAATATCACCAACTTTACAGCAAAGCTGACTTTTGTTGCCTGGCCGAGTGGCCGTCCATGCATTTTTACAATTCATTGCAAGTTCAAGTATTAAAAGTTCACAGTTAATTTTCAGACTTTTAGTTAAAGATGAACCAACATAGAATCTTTTAATTCCTTCCTGCTAGATGCTCTAAATGATTCTCGATTAACTTTTAATGTTGTATGCTTAACCAAAATTTTCATAAACTAGCCCCTTGTCCTAGAGGCCCAGACCTTGCACAACGAAAGCCAGTAAGGCCACTTGACCACTGGTAACATTCGTTACTATTATGCTTCATATTTATCTATCCTGTCTTGTTTAAGTGTGGAAAACACATGAAGCAGTCTGTGGTTTTTCTGTGACTTGGTCATCTCTCAGCAGGAATTAGTCCGAATCACATGCCTCTAAAAGGTTTATGTCTGTTGAGCTGAGAGTTACTTCAAAGAAATAAAATCATCTAAAGGTAAAGTTTCAGTTTAGATTTTCTTTTTCCTGGTAAATAATACTTCACTAGAACTGCATTTTTGCCTTTTCGGTCCATGAGTGGAAATTGAATTCTCCACTCTGGGGAAAGATGGCATCAAATTATCATATAGAATACCACATATTGAAGACATGGAAACTTCAGGCCATGTTTCCAACCTGCCATGAGGATAATATTGCCGGTGCTGCACCATTGTTAAGGGAATCCAAGAAAGATTTTGCCAGACCAGCAAGAATTGTTCCTGTCATAGTTGTACCACCTACTTGCTTGGGCCTGGTCCTCTCTAAGACAAACTTTCTTAATGCATCAAGGCTAGATTGGAATTCTGGGTGAAATTTTTCCAACTGGATACAAAATGCATGTTATAATCAGAGAAGAGAGAACAATATGATATTTTCTTACTCTAAACGAAGATCATAGCAGAAGAGACAAATAATTGCTTACAGAAATTAGATCAAGATGCTGTAGGTCACTTTCATTGTTCAAAGGGCGAACAAGGGTAAAACACTCTCGAACAGGAAAAAGAGCTCGAAGACTATCACGAATCTATTAAATATTATCCAAGGAAATCAACTTATTTGTTCAGGAAAATTCAGAATAATAACCTTGGTATAGTAAGTTTGAAGGAAAGACATACCTTGTTTTTGACAGTGTCTTCTTCTCCTCTACACGGCACTGGCTTCAAGGCTTTCTCTAGATAATCTTTAGGTGTTACTTTTGTATTATTTTCTGTCAAGTCCAAGTAGAAGTCCTGAAAGCGACAAATGAAAAAGCTTTAAGCATGTAACAGATGCGTGTTACTAGTCTATAGGATCTCTTGTACAATAAAAATATAAAAACATAGCATTAGACTCCTCTCAAGCATCGCATGCAGTGTAAAATAATGCCAATGAGAATTACCCGCAGAAGCCAGACAAAGATGGGGGAAAAGTGTCCAAGTTCAGATGCTATATCCTTCCCACATGTGGCTCTAGTCTGAATCAGTTTGGTCATTTCAGTGATAAGGGAGAGGTGATCAAGTGAAGCTTCATTGATGCTACCCATCTGTACATAAAGACACGCGAAAGTAAACAGACAATCTTGAAGTGGGCAGACAATATAGTATGTACAATGTACATTATGGTTCATGTGTTAATCTACTATAAAAGTTCTACTCAGCTAGCAATAGTTTGCATAGAGAAATGCACAACACCCCAGAAAAACCTTGTACTCACCTGATTGTAGATAAACATGCTCGATAAGAGCACACCTAATGAGAAAATCTGGGTGCTAAATTTTTCCTACCAGGGAGAAAAGGAAAAACAATCAGATAAATTTTTGAAACAAAGATAGCAAAAATCAAATTTTGAAACAAGATCCAGATAACAATTGTTTTAAAGAGCAAATTATGTTAATGAAGAAAATATACAGAAGAAACTCATTGTAACATGTAAATTTAAGTTGTTGCAACTTGCATATAATTGCTAATATCTTAACAATCCATTTTGTAACCGTTACCAGAGCAAATAGAAACATCAGACCTGCATTCTATATCTATAGTAAAGTTCATTTCAGGCCATTGACACAATTCTGACACAACTAAATTCATTCCTCAAGGAAAAAAAAAATTAATATTAAAGAAGGCCTCACTGTTTGATCATAAGCATCAATCCCTTCAGTATCCATCAGCAAAACACTATATTCAGTTCCATCAGGTGCTGTTCTCTTCAACGGAGCATTCCAAATCCAAAGTCCTTTGGTACAGTGCCGACCATTTGATGCAAGTTTGAACCCATTGCTTTTACCAAGGATCTACAACATATTCAAATAAGTTGCAGCCTCGTTAGCCAATTTCTTTCTATTGATAAATACGAAAGCTTTAAATTTAAACTAGAGTAATTACTTGATATATAGCACCATCTCAGTTTATTGTAATTGATTATGAAAATTTAAAGCAATTTGTATAGTTTCCCATTGATTCGCGTAAATCAGGTAGCCAAAAAATTTAAGAAGAAGATACATAAAAGCCACCAAGATGTGCAATGCTTAATGCAAAGCCCACACTTTCCTCTATGTGATTACCAAAGGAAAAGAATGAAAAACAGAGGAGATAGGAAGAATGGGGAAAAAGTCTATGTGGGGGAACAATCAACAAACCCAAAAAGATTTTACTTTGTTTACCTGGTTCAAAATGGAGCTTTTGCCTTGACAAGCCGGGCCACAAACATAGACAACGCCGATGGGTCCCTTGATACGCTTAAGTGCGTCGACGGCTTCTGGGTTCATCTTCAGCTTCCCATTGTCGTCTCTGTATATGAAACGCATTGGCTTCCCATTAACATCCAAAGGCTCCGTCTGGGTTCTGATCATCATTGCTCCTCAATTTGATTTATGAAAATTGAACTTTTGATCGATTTGTCTTCTTTTTTCTATTCGTTTTCTCTTCTTCGGGGGTTGAAGTTGAACAGTGTGTTTGAAAATGGAGAAGGAAGTATAAATAGCAAATTTTTTTTCAAATTTACAGAATAAAACAAATTTTTTATAAAAATTGAAAAGGTAGTAGTACTTTTTTTTTTT
>AWUE01024175.1:0-18101 GCA_001974825.2 Corchorus olitorius
TTTTGGTACAAGAGATTTTTTTCCTTTTTGTTAAAATTGTTGTTACAAAATTGAGAAAAATTATTACATGGAGACCGGAGTGAACCATTCCATCTGTGAATAACGATTGCATTAAAGTATTATGTTGATTGCGAGAGTCATCTACCATAATAATGTTCAAATATTTTTAACTTACCCGACAAATCATCCTTGTTTAAAACTTGTGACTGAATTTTAACAATAATTGTTTTGAATTGACATTGGTTGGAAATTAGAAAACCGTGATAGCAATCGTAGTGGAAGGCACTTAGAGATTTGAATTTTTATCTATGGGCAAAATGACGAGGGGGGGAAAAAAAGACTTTACAATCGGCATAATAATGGAAAATAGAAAATTAGATAATGTCAAGATTTGTGCACTACATTTCACAATTTCACATCACAAGCTTGATAAAATCATAGTACTTCCTGGCAGAACAGAGACAGATTGAGAAGTACTTCAAAGAGTTGCCGTTGGATTTGGAACATAACGTTGTTGTCGGTTCCATGAGTCAATCTACTAAAGAGCATAGAAACATCAAACAAGGGATTTGAAGGATATTGTTTCACAACATTCACACACAACTCTCAAGTGGCAATGTTCACTCAAAAATCATCCAATTCTTGTTATTCAAACACACTTCTTTTTACTCCTATGCTCTTTTATATTCAACAATTAGAAAGGTCAAAACTCAAACACCCATATAAGTTCTAACAATTCCCATAAATAAATCAAACAATAGTTCATAAAGAAATTGCCAAAAGCCACTACTTGAATCCAATCACCAACTCTTTGCTGCTAACAATCTGACAAAGAATAACAACAATTTTGATTCTGTTCTTATATGGTCATTCACTTATATTGGGGGGATAACTTCAATTCCCAAATTGCCAAACTAATCCAAAAATTAGTACAGAACCTTTTCCCCCTAAAGAAAACATTATAGTAGATGGCCAAAAAAAAAAAGAAAACATTATAGTATACTAGTTACCATTCTTATTCTTTCGGAAAATATAGACATCACTCTCCTCATAAGCATAATCAGGGTGCAAATCCTGATGAGGTACCTTCTCAATGACGAAAACTTTCTCAGACATTTCCCAAAACAGCTTATCTGCTTCCGGTGATCTCAGCTGGTACCCTAATAGAACCACCCCATCGTCCGCCACTAACGCCTCCATGGCCCCAATTAAGTGACCCACCGATTCCTCGATGTAAACTACGTCAGCCGCGATCACCACATCGAACGGCGGGTTAACGGCCCTGATCTGCTCCTTGTTGTTCCAGTAGAGAATTGATGTCTTAAGGTTCTTGCCGAGCACGGGTTTGTTGCGTTTGAGGTTGTGTTTGAGAGCGGGCATCACTGGGGGTATGTCGGTAAGGATGAGGTCTTGGAGACCGAGAAGGTGGAAAGCCATGCCTGCGGCTCCACAGCCGGTTCCTAATTCGATCGCCCGGCGGCGGCGGCTGTGGAAATCGAGGAGATCGGAGTAAGGGTTTTTGTTGTCGGAGGTGGTGCTGGTTGTGGTGGAGGAAGGAGATGCCCAGCGCTCGGCGAATTTGGCGAGGACTAAGGAGCAAGGCCAAACGGAGGTGCCGACGTGGAAAGAACCGTTGTCTTGTTGGATAGAGAGGCGGGAATCGCGCACTTGCAGCTCTATTACCGGTGAGTCCGTGAATTTCATTTTTTGCCTCTCTTTGTGCTTCCTTGCTTCTCAATTCAATGGCTTCCCACTCGCAGAGTTTTTCAAGCTACTTTTTGCTGTCCCTGTATTTTTCATTTTCCCCTTTTAACTTGGGCCGGTTTTGGTTAAGCGAGAGCTTGGGTCAGGTTGGGTTGGTTTGGGTTTGGGAGAGTTTGTTCGGTAAGGAGTAAGGACTAAAGGACTAGATTGGGTTGATTTGGGCTCAATCTTGGGCATGGTTAGAGTTCTTTAATTTATTTTATATAATGTAAGCTAATGATTTTGGGTTGTGTCTTTAGATTTTAAATTAGGGTAATTCTTCCGAAAATAGAAATGAGTTGCTTTTCTTTTAAAACGGAATGGTAATATAGGACTTGTTAATGTTTTCATAATCGGACCGATCTCTGCATCTAATTGTGAGAACCATGATGTTGTAGACACTTGACACAAAGAATATGGTTACAACTTATACCAACTATATTTTATATTTAACTAGAAGAGTACGTAGAGACACAAAAACACACACAAAATTAAAGGAAGAATATGTGCAAAAAAAAAAATTAAAGGAAGAAGTAATGTTAGTATATCTGTAAATTAATTTGCATATCTATAGGAGTAGTTAGAAGAAAATACTAAAAGAGCAGGGGGGAAAAGGTGGTTTTTAAAAGGGGTACTGATGGGAAAAGATGTAAATGTTTTGCTTTGGAGCACAACAATTGATCTTTTTTTTCATTGCTTTTTAAGTTTAACTGTAATAGCAAGCTTTACATGAAGGAAAATTTTACTATTATTTTCACTTTGCAAGAAAAATGGAGTATGAAACAGTATCACATTACCAAAATCATCAACTCCTTTTCTTTAATCAGCCTTTTTCCTTTAAACTTTGTAAAGTTTACAAAAGAAAAATGATCACTGTTCTGCTTTACTTTATATTTTAAATCCTACCCCACTTGATCCATGGATGAATGTTTCTATTTCCGCCAATATACTCTTCCTCTAATTAGATGAAGATGATAGTTATGCATGTCGACTTTTGACTTGTTAGTTTAAAATGATAAGCATACATCAATGGTCCTTATTCTTTTCATGCTATGAGAATTGCGAAATAGAGTAATTGTTTTTAAAAATATACTGTCAGGAGTCCATCTTCATGTTCTGTTTTGATTTACGTGGTTTGTTGAATGCAGTTGATCAACAAAATCATTTGGCTTTTCAACAAAGGATTTCATCATCTTCATGCATGCCACGACTAAATACTGTTTGCAAGTATTGCTTTCCAGTAAGTATTTATATGTTTCATTTGTTTGACATTTCTTGATATCAAAGGATGTCCTCCCGTATGAAGTTTTTCAGGGTTGTTAATGTATATATATATGCCGTCATGCATGTGTCCATAGCTTACTTATTGTATAAGGAGTTTAAGGAGTGTGAAAGATTAGAATTGTTGATACTTTTGCCAGACAGACAAAATAACAAGTTATAATTGTCTGGCTTTGCTTCATTACCTGGTAACTAGGCACATTGGCACAAGTCTTACCTTTTAACTATTCTGTTATACGAACATATATATACTTTCTTGGAAATTTTTGTTTCTTTTTTAAAAGAATGTACCTAGATTAGAGAGAAGTTAGTTGAGATTAGGGTGCTAATTATTTCAGTTACCTTAATTAATCAGAACTTAGTACTACGTACTATGCTAGCTTTATGGAGGAATTAATCAATGGTAGTCTTGACAATGAGGTTTTTTAGGAAAAGAAAAGAAATACAATACTGTAAAAATTATATGACTCAGATTGATTATGAAGGATCGTACTTTTTTTTGTTTTACTGGATGTAAAAGTTGTTATTGAGAACAGGAGAAAAAGACTAAAAAGTAATTAGTAGCTCATAAAAGTGAGACTTTTACAGGGGAGGGGAGGGATCTCTTTCCTTCTCTTTATCTCTGTTTTTGGGGTTCAAGAGGACGTGGACAGTGAATTAATCACAGTCCCAATCATTTCTAGGACCTACTTTTCTCAAGCCATTTAGTAAAACCCATGAAGAGGGATTAATTGTATATATGGGGTTTTAGAGCTACTTTCCCTTCCAACATATAAAGGCTGATTCACTATGAATATGCCATTTTTCCATATGTAGCAACGCAATTATGACTCTTGACAAAAGAAAAGGAAAAAAATCAGTATGGGAAAGCAAAAGAAAAAGTCCCAGAATTCACTTCTTTAGTTGTCTTTTGCTTTCCTTGGCACATGAAGCATATCAAAATTGTATTAGGGTTTCTATCTCAATAATTGCTCAACCATTTGAAAAAACACAAAAGAAAATGTATTATGGTTTTAAAAACTTTATTAACTAAATGGGTTGTGAGTGAAAATCCAAAATGTTTTGTTAGGACTTGAGAAATGTGAGTAAAATAGGTCATGGGGCCATTATATATATTATCAACAATTTGTAGAATCAAATAAGCCACAAAGTAAAACTCTTATCCCTTGTCCACTTATGTGATTTGTATGTCTTACTCTGACTGACCCCATTCTAGTTTTGGCACCGGCAATAAAGGCAGACATGAACACGAGGGGGATGGTGCACACCATGGCAATATTTTGCTTTTCCCTTGACATTTACCCATACATATGTCATTATGACTCTTTCCGGCCAACCTCAGATTTTGAAATCAACATTGCATATTTAAGTATACTATATACTTCCTGAATTTTATGTGTATATTGTGTCTTCGACCATGCATTCTTAAGCACTCACTTTATTCTGCAATTACAAGATATCTAAGAAAACCATAGAAGCATTTGGGGGAGACAGATCAAAAGTTGGCTGAGAATTAATGTTTAGGGAAGTAAAATTATGTATATGTAATTGCTACAAAAAATGGAAGAAGTGATATAATAGAGAATAATGTTCATACTAGAAGATATTAGTGGGGTACATATATTGAAGCCATAGTGCTCTATTCTCTCCATTATATTTTATTTATTTTGCATGTTATATGGTAGTGCTAATCTTGTTATGGTACAGGTATATTTGCATGGTTTGGTGAGGGAAAAAGAGATAATTATTAGATTAATTTAAGGAATATGTCAAATTAAGCCCTGTTTGTGTGTACTAGAATAATTAAGCAAGAGTTTATGCATCTGGAAATACTCTTTAGAAATCCAGTATGACAAGACAACAACCACAATAGAGATGGAAACAATGCAATAATGGAGCTCAAAAGGGGTTTTTGCTTTGCCCCCACTACTCCATCCCCTTTTATCAAAGTTAAAAAGCCACAGTTTTTTAAAGGGATCAGCTTTCAAAGGAGAATATGCATGGATCTCTCCTCCTTCATCATCTCTTCAACAGTTTCTCTAGGCAAAAACGTTTTAGCCCTCCATCAACCACTTACTATTGCCACTTTTCTTCCCTGCAAAGTCTCTCCAAATACTAAATTCTGTTTCTCCCTTTCCATCTCTCTCTTTCTCTGACTCCACATCCAATTAATTCCACTTTTATTACCATCAGCAAAGTTTCTCATCAAGAAAATATATTCGAAACCTTAAAATTTTTCCATGCCATTGTATCATATCATATCCATCCATTGATTGAAGATGGGTGACAAATGGCCTGTACACCAACACCCAAGAAATCTCTAGTTTGTCCTCCGATGTCTTCATTCTGCATACGCCTTCGTTTTGCAGGGTACATTTGCAATTGATTCAATGTGGAAATATCATTTGCTGAATTTTCCAATTCACTTGCTACAGTAGTTGAACTATAAAGACCATTATTGTACTTGTTCCCATCTTGAACTTGATTGTTGCTGCACTTTGAACCGAAGCTTGCTAGGAATGATGTGTCAGTAGAAGTAGCACCAATTTGAGCCGCTTTCTGCAATAAAGCTGTTGCAGACATATTTGCTGATGGTGTTTGATGTTGAGTGTGGTGTTGGGTGCTAAATAATGAAGGAACACTCACAAGCGCCTGATGAGCTCCATTTTCCTTGTTGACAATATTGCTCAGAGGAAGTGAAGTGCTTGTCAGCTCTTCACCATTGCTAGTTGAAACCTTATTATTTCCAAACACCCAATTTAACTGATAATCTGATGCAGGAGGATTCGAAGTTGAAACAAGAGGATCACTGTATATTGATCCCAAATTCACAGAACCAAGTTGATGAATCTCTTGCAAACTTTTGCCAATTGCATCATGGCCTTGAGATGCTTGTCCCATCCATAAGGAAAGTCCACGTCTAGTTTGATCTAATGTTTCATCATTGCTTGAAATTGGCTTGAAAATAGAAGAAAAATGTTGTGCCATGCCAGGCGGAAGTGGATTCGCCAAGAGCTGATAGTTAATATTGGTGTTGGCCAAACTGTGGATGTTGGAAGCAGCATTTACTCTAGCCGTTTCTTCAGCCAAGGCATCACAAAAAGCCCTATGCGTGATGAAGCTATCCCTTCTGCTCACACAAAATTTATAAACAGTGTCTTAGTAAAATAATGTAAGATAACTATACAAAATACAAGAAAGTAACATATTGGTAAAAAAAAAAAAAATGTCCCCATTATGAAAAATGAACAACATTATGTTTATTTTTTCTTGCATGACAATAACATCAATATCCTCAAATTATTTGTCTTTACTTCAACTTTTGCTTTTTCTCTCCTTAGCTTAAGAGAGGGACAGAGGGCGGTGTTTGTAACTATAGCCTGTCACACAGACAAAGATATAACACCCACAAAACAAAAAACAAAAATCATTTATTGTCAGGGGGAGCTTATGTTGATTTAATGTCTTTATATGGAATTTCTGGATTAATAGTTTTACTGTTGCATGAAGAAAGCGATGTTTTATCGTCTCTCACACAGACAAAACTACCAGAAACCACAAAAATCACTCTCATTCCCTATTCATCATTAGTCGAACTCCTACTATTTTAACCAACGTAGGGTTGATCGAGTGGTAATTAGCAGCTCGTTCCAGCTTTAGCACAGGTTCGAGACTTTGCGCACGCAGCGGTCTCTCACCCACAAACCCGGTGCGCGACTAAATTCGAATCCGGATTAGTCAGATATCGGGTGGGAAAAAAAAAAAGAACTACTATTTTAGATTTCCTAAAATTTGGTAAACAAAAAACTTGTGTTTAATTACCTTGAAAAAAGAGTGCCACAGTCGCATTTGTACTCTCTGGTGCCGCAGGTTTTAGAGTGAGCTTTCCAATCTGACTGCACGGCGTATCGCTTGGAACACTTCTCACACTTCCACTTCTTCTCGCCATGTTTCCGACAAAAGTGTTTCTTAATACCAGTTAGGTCCCCGAGAGCCCTTGAAGGATGGTGATGCACGCATGTCTTTTCAGGGCAGACATAAACCCGTTTTCTTACTTCTTTCGTTGTCCTTTGCTTCAGCTTCCATGGAAGGTTATGCCCTCGCCGATGCAGTTGCAGGTTTTGATCTCTTTGGAAACCCTTTCCACATATTTCACACAAGAATCTGTTTGTTGCCATCAGTGTCTTCGGAGACAAGGCTATCACTTCTGCTTCAGGATCTGATCATTCATATATATATATATATATATATATATATATAATTAAACCAACCATTAATTCATTTTGTTATTAGAAACATGAAGAAATCAAATGGATCATATAATCATATTATATATATGAATACTTGCCTGGTGTTCCTGGAAGGTTTCTCTTCTTCTTTGCAAGTGGTGGATTAGATCCAGCTATGGGATTTTGGACAAAACCAGTTGAAATCGACTCTTCTGTCATCTTCTCTAGCTTCTTCTTCCACTCTTCTTCTTCGTCTCAGTTGACTCCAATCTATGTGAGAATTAAACTCAGGGAAAAAAGATAAGCTAATATCAAATGGAGAGTATATTATTATTAATATTTGCCATTAAGAGAAACTCAAAGAGACTGATGAATAGTATATTTTCTTATGCTTTTCTCAACCCTAACAACATAAGCTTATATATGCAAGGAAATGGATCTCTGTCTCTCTCACACACTAAAAAATGTGCAGTGATTTTAAAATATAATTACTTGCTTTTTAGGGGGAATAATTAAAATACTCCTCTAGTAGTATTTTTTTATGAGAGGCGGTGAAAAGTTAAAGTTAAGAGGTAAGGAAGGAGGTTAGGGAGAGAGAGAGAGAGAGAGAGGGGTGGGCAAAAACACACAAAGGTGCATGATGACACATATGATGAGGTTGGAAGAAAGCTAATCTCCATGCTTTTTCCATTTGGAATGATTATCTCATAATTTGTATGCTTTTCGTTTTACCATTTTTCTAATCTCTGGCTGCCTCCCCCATCTGCAATTTTTTAATTGTACTTTTCATATGTATCATGTATGTGTATATTTGGTATCAAGTTCCAACAAAATTGAAAATTAATCATATGAAATGCAAATGTTTGAAGTATCCTTGCTAATAGTAATTGAATTACATTTATACCATTTGATCAGGATGTCCCATTCAAAAGGTAAAATTAATGTCAACTGGGTTCTTAACAAAAAATTTAGTTGTGGAAAAGAGGAGGGTTTTCTTTTATTTTCTTTCCAAATTTAAACTAGAAAGACAACTGGTCATATATATACGTATCCCAATCACTTACGAGTAATAAAAATATGTAAGGTAACCCGGGGTTTGCCGGAGCTGGGATCTAATTCGATCCGTGACGGATTCATGGCTAAAGGGATTTAGATTACACTTGGGAATTTGCTCTAATGTTGAAGCAGAACTGTGTGCCATTCGAAAAGGCTTACAAGTTGCTTGGGACTGTGGTTATAAGAAGCTTATTTGTGACTCCGATGCTTTTGTTGCAATCGATTTGATTCAACAGGGGAATGTGGACTTCCATTCAGTTGTTGGTATTATCGTTGATATAAGACATTTATTGAGCCGAGACTGGAGCTGCAAGCTACAACATGGAGTACCTATAGATATAGAAAGGGCAATTTCTGTGCTGACTGGCTTGTAAATGCTGTATGTGAATTGGATGGTGACTTTGAGTTGTTGCCTGAGCCTCTTGACGGATTGAAACAATTACTGGCAGCTGATGAAAGGGGGTCTCTTTCCCTCATGGTTTTCAGAATAGTTAGTTGTTAATTTTGCTTGTTTTTCACCCAAAAAAATAAAAATATGTAAGCATATAATTTGTAGCTGAAAGTTTAAGTAGTAGGATCTAGTTTAGAATTGCAATATCAAACACTAATCATATTTTTCTGTAGCAATCTCAATTTTTTTTTTAAATTGAGATTTTTCTAACTGCAACCGCAATATTAAACTAACCCATAAACCCTTCATATATAATGCTTTTATTGTGATTGTACGTATTGTGAGATTACAAGAAATAGAATTGTAGAGGAAATGGTGAATTGCTCCCTAAGGTTGGGTTTGGTTAGGGAATGTACATTCCCATACCACATGAAATTTTGTTGAAAAAAAAGAAAAAAAATGTTCCCATAGGGAATATGGTCATGACCATATACCCACTAGTCTAGGAATGTGGATGTGAATGTCATACCCACCCATATAAATGGTAATGTTATATTCCCATACCTCTTTTTGTGTTGTTTACTTTTATGCCCCTATATAATTTAATTAACTATGATTTGAAGAGGAATAAAGCATTATTAGTCATGTGGTATGGGAATGTTACATTCTCTAACCAAACACAATTAAATGGAAAAAATTATTTCCCTCCCTTTAACTATACTTTGCATTTTTGTTTTTTTTTCTTTAAATCAGTTAATACTTTCCCTTAAAGTTATTATTATTAAAGCAATGAAATTGAATCAATTATATTATTAATCCACCATGTCAAAATCTTAAGACTAATGAGAGGTTTGGTATGTGGTCCACTTATATCACCGACTTGTTTAAGCATTTTCATTAAACAATGATGATATATTTGCTGTTATTATCAAAAAGATGAATATAACAAATAATGAAAAAGATCAGTCCCTAGCTAAATGAGTGTGACTTGTAAGAGATGCCAAACTAGTCATGACACTTTTTATTTTGTTCCCTCATTTTCCACAAAAGTAAAAATCCAAGCTATCGCTTAGTAATATTTAGCTAAATGGTCAAAGTGAAAGTTGGAGACATTTTCCAAAGAAGATTGATTCCAATTGCTTGTCTTAATTATAGTATAAACTTAATTATTCATTACACATACGGCCACATACAAATTTTTGTTCTTTGACTTGATTCATTCGTATTTCTTTCATTAAGTCAGATTGGGGGTTTGCTAATTAAGTTGCTAATAAAATCACTTGGTTCTCTCACAAAATCTGCCATGCACGTGCTTCCATGCACGTGCCCAACTGTCAAGAAGGTAAATTCCAAAAGAAACGACGAAACTAACACACAAAAGGGAATAATCGTCCGATGACAGATTTGTATACCCACTTGGCTTCATTTTATTTTATGCTATAGTATAGGCTCTCTCGCTAGCTAACTAACTACATCACTTTCATTTCAATTATTGATCAAAGCAGATTAACAGATAGAATGTTTCTATACATATTTATATTATGAACAGGAAACTTGCTCTTATTGAAAAGTCTGATTGGTTGGTTTTTTCTTGAATGGTAGATGAAAATAAACTTTTTTATTATCTTTTTACTTTTCTGCAGGACGTCCTCTCTATGTTTTCTTTTTCGTTTGATTGATTGGTTTTTTTGTTTCAGTACAGATTCTGCTTCAAAATCCATATCAAAATTTGGGTTGTGGGTGCTACCATTTTTGGGCTGTGAATGTGTACATTGCTGCATGCAGTTTATAATTAGTTTTACTTAGCATGCATGAAGAAATTAGCCAATTAGGCAATATTAAACATGATTTTGTAGTAAAATTCAGGCTTTCCATAATTTGAATAAATCTAGCCCTAGCTAGTCTAGGGTTAATTAGTTTCTCAATAAAGGCATTGAAATTTTGGGACATGACTTTGATTATATTATTATAATTAATTAAAAATTGATGCTTATTGCTAATTATAATAATACTAGTAATTAAAAAAAATGTACTAGATAACTAGGGAAAAGGGGGGAACAAGGTTAAAAGAAAGAGAGCTGACAAAGGCAGTGAATTTTTGGAAGTGTGAGCAGTCGTCTGGATGTGGGCTGACTTTTCCTGCTAACCCCTTAATCATAATCTAATGATGTTTTTGCTTTCTGCCTTTGTTTATAATTTAACCTTTGGAGTTTTGCTGTTGAACTGTGGCGGCACCAGAATATTCTCTCCTTCTCCAACACTCCTAAAAAGCCTTCAACTTTCAATTTTTGAGTTATTTTATGTGTTTTGAGAGATTCCTATTCAAACTTTCAAAGTCCCCAAATACAGCTTTCATGACTTCCCTCTCTCTGTCTCTCATCTGTTTGGGCCTTGGGGTCAAAAAAAATTAATACTGACAAATTTGATATTATAACCTTAATGTCTAATTTAAGTTAGAAAACATATATATAGGCAATATATAGATATAGTATATAGTTCTAAATTAAAATAAAATGGGAGAAGAGTTTAGCTAGGGAAAAGCAAAATGTTGTCACCAAGGGCATGTTTGTTTCTCTGTTTGTCTTTTACTTTGAAAAAATATGAAGACTACTTGTTCTTGTTTTATAGTATGAAATAATAATTGTTTGTGCATAATTCAAACAAACAAGTTGATCATATCCAGTATATATATATATACTAAATAGTATTTGAAACACCCAATGAAATTACTAAAGGCTCCAAATCAGGATTGATGAGGAGTCAACATTTTGTCCTTTTTTGTCTTTTCACACTTGGTAAATTATAGAAAAGTCCAAACTAGATTTTTATCTTTCCTTTAACTATTTGGTCATTTTGGTAATTGCAAGTCCTTTGAAACCGTTTTGGGAAATCATTAGTGTGGACGTATTTATTGTTTGGAGAAATCCTCTTTAGTGTATTAAAAAGCTAAATAATCTATGCTTGGTGATATAGAGAAAATTAATCCTTCATCTATACTAACTATTTTTTTTAATTAAATAGAACTTTGCATTAACTATATAAAGAAGTGGAATTAATCGTTACTTAGTTCAAGTTCATTTAGAATGGCTTAAGACATGCAATTATTTTCTCCAATTGGCATAGACTTTAATTTTTGTGATACTAGATAAAAAATAGGTTAATCATTTAGATATTGTATGTTTTTAAACAGTAGACATTATATAAGCAAGCTTTACAATTTAGATGATATAATATGTTTCAAGCAAATCCAGTTTTCCATTTATAGATTAATAGTTGTTGTTTAGAAATATGTAATAAATTTTAGATCATGTCTCAATAGAAGTAATTTTTAAACAATCTAAATTTTTTAACGTTCGACGCGCCAGCGCGAACCGAACCACTTGTTCAAAGTATTTGATATGATATGTACCTCAGCTCCCAAACACAGTTTCCTTATTCCTTAATTTTGATTTATTAATTCTATTCTTTCCCTCTTTTATAACCGATTTTTACTCATCCCATTTGGGCATTATATATGTTACAAAAACAAAAACTGCTGGCCTGCTGAGCTTCATGTAATGTAATGTAATGTAATTTTCCTTCCAAGGAATGAAAGAAAGAACAAAACTCTATCGTTTAGCTTAAAATTAAAAAGAAATAAAAAAGAAAAAGGAAAAGAAAAAGAAAAATCTCCTTAGATTAGATTAGATAATATAAATTAATTAAGACAATATATAGATCAGCTTGCCACTTTGTGTCTTGTTATTCAATAGATTTCAGCCTTTCAATAAAAAAGCTTGCCACTTGGGGTATATGATTAAGGTATTCAAAATTTAATCTTGTAATTGAGCAGTTGCCGCTATTTAGATTGGGAATTTCTATAATTTGATAATTTCTGGGCTAGATTTATATCAAATAAACATATATATATATATATACTATAATCTACAACAAAAATTGTTGTCCCTACGAAATTAGTGACGAAAATACCCACTAATAAATTTTTTGCAACAAAAATACTTACTAATTAATTTTTTTCCACCATTCGTGGCTAGACTGCATATGTCTTACTAGGCTCCAATGTTTCTATACGTACTGCAGTTCTATTGGTCTTCGCAGCAACATAGTTGTAAAGTTTTTTTTTTAGTTTTTTTTTTTTTTTTTTAAATGAGATAAGTTGAAAGAAATTTGAAGAAATCACCATTAATTAATCTTGGGAATAAATAAAGTATATATACATATTATAAAAAAATTAAAGTAAATTGTTTCTTCCTTGCTTTTTGAAAACTCTATATGCAGATTTGGATCAAAGAATCCATTTTTCAGAAACCCACATGCTTTGGCTTATAAAAAGTTGGGAATATATACCTTTTCTCCATGGAAACCCAGTTTATGTATGTATGTATTTTTTTTTCCTTCTCTTTATACCTTTTATTTATATTTATTATTTATTATTTTGCGATACAAATTAATGGCACAACCTAGATGGTGTCCCTGACATATTATAACAGGAACTAAAAGGCAACGTATGAATATTCATTTGGATTTGAAGTCGATCGATCGGGATAATACTTTAGATAACCAATAACAATGTTTCCCTGAATTTTAAATCAAGGATTTGAAGTCGGTATATACTTTTATGTTTTTCTTCTATAAAGGCTAAAGGAATTATTTAAATTGGATTCAATTACATATATCTTGCTTTCAACTAATTTTGTGTGCAGATGCCTTCTCTGTCATGTGGCACTCTTAGAAATTTTAAATTTCTAATAATATGAAATAGAAGACCAATAGAACCAATATTCTAGTTTGATAGGAATAGAAGCTGAAATTGGAGGGATGAAGTCTACTGAAGTTTTTTCTCTCTCAAACTCATACAAACCATTGAAGTGGCGGAGGCTGATGGTCAGCCCCGCCGACATGCATAATAGGCGTTGCATGGAACTGATGTGGGCTTGGGAAGCCACAAGCAGTTAGAGTTCTTGGTGAGCTCATCCGGAAAGAAAAGCCGAATGTTATTTTTCTTATGGAAACAAAGCTCCCAGATAATAAATTAGATTGTATTAGCCGTAGATGTGGTATGTTTGTTTGTTTTGGTGTTAGTGTCATTGGTAGGAGTGGAGGCTTAGCCATAATGTGGGATGATATAGTGGATTTGCAGCTTGTAAATTTCTTACAAAATCATATTGAGATGCTGGTTGATGAAAGAAATGGAGTGCCAAAGTGGAGGCTCACAGGGCTGTATGGTGAACCGGATACTAATCAAAGACAAAGACTTGGAGTTTTTGCGCCAGCTTGCTTCTCACTCTAAAAAATGTTGGTTTTGCTTTGGTGATTTTAACGAGATTTTGTGGCAATCTGAGAAAGAAGGTGGGAGTTTACGAAATGATCACTACAAGAAAACGCTTATATAGGGGCGTTTATTTAGCGGCGTCTAACAAAACGCCGCTATATGATTTTCCGAAATTGACTATAGCGGCGTCTGACATTAAGACGCCGCCATTTAGTGGCGTTTCGATAGAAAGACGCCGCCATATTAATATATGGAGGGAGATATTTTTTTCTCTTTTCTGTAGGGAAAAATTCCCTCCCCCCAAAACAAAGAAAGTTTCCAACTCTATGCCTATAATATATAGCGGCGTTTGGACATCAGACGCCGCTAAGTAGTGGCGTCTAGAAAATGAAACGCTGTCATTTTAATATATGGAGGGAGAGATTTTTTTTTTCCTTTTTTTGAGGGAAAATCCCCTCCCCCCTAAAACAAAAAAAGTTTTCAACTCTACGCCTATAATATATAGCGGCGTTTGGACATCAGACGCCGCTAAGTAGTGGCGTCTAGAAAATGAAACGCCACTATTTTAATATATGGAGGGAGAGAATTTTTTTCCCTTTTTTTTAGAGGGAAAAATTTCCTCCCCCTAAAACAAAGAAATGTTCCAACTCTACGCCTATAATATATAGCGGCGTTGGACATCAGACGCCGCTAAGTAGTGGCGTCTAGAAAATGAAACGCCGCCATTTTAATATATGGAGGGAGAGATTTTTTTTTTTCTTTTTTTTGGAGGGAAAAATTCCCTCCCCCCTAAAACAAAGAAAGTTTCCAACTCTACGCCTATAATATATAGCGGCGTTTTCTCATCAGACGCCGCTAATTAGTGGTGTCTAGGAAAGGAAACGCCGCAATTGTAATATATGGAGGGAAAAAGTTCCCTTGCCTAATATATATATGGCGGCGTCTGTTTGGTAAACGCCGCTAAGTAGTGGCGTTTTCCGCTGTAAACGCCGCCATATATAATTTTTTTTTGACAAAAAATACCAATATTTTGTCAGTTTTTATATGAATATAATATATATATTTATATAATAAAACCATTTATTATATATAGCGGCGTTTGTTGTTTAAGACGCCGCGATCTTCAAAATTTATTTCGCCAAAACGACGTCGTTTTGGCTTGCTCAGACAGCTTTTAGCTAAGTTGAGAACAGCCTTCTTCATTCTACAAATTCCGGCAAAAAATGATCCGATTCTCTGGAAAAAAAAAAGGGAAATCCCACCATTTGAGCTACCTCTTGCTTAATCAAGCCTAAACCCCACATTATTGACTCTTTTTCCATCCAATCTAATGGGTTTTCTTCATTCTTCATAGTCTAATCTAGTTGTGGAAAAGAAAAGAGAAGACAAAACTCCAATTTCATTCTTCATACCATTCGGGTTTGTCTTTTTCCTTTAGTTGTTTGATTTTTGTTGACTTTCATGTGATTTTGGTGTTTACTTTATGTCTAGCTTGTTAGAATTTAGAATTTTAGAGAAACTAATGATATGACCATGAACTTAGAAATTTAGAGAGATCATGAATATTTGTGTTGATATATTGAATATTTGTGTTGTTATCTCATATTATTAACGTTTTAGGTTGTTGTAGAATATAATTATTTCCTATTTATCCAAGTTTGTGTGATGATGTTGTTTAGCTTTATGCATTAGCTTTCAATGCCATGTATTGATTTATGATTTTGTTCAATGCCATCCATGTATTTATCCAATTAGAAACACATGATTTATGTTTTTGTTAAATGTAAATTTGGTGAGGATTTGTTACTTAGTGGTGATTGTTATTGAAACGTTGATGTTAGTATAGCATTTCATTATCTTTGAACACTTTGCCTTTGTAATTTGTTAGGATAAATAAAAGTGCAATGGACAAGAGTTGGATGCAAAAGGACAGGTGTAATCCTGTTTATGAAGCAGGGTTAGAACAATTCCTTGATTTTGCTTTTGAGAAAAAAAAGTCGAGGTCTCGAAATAGTGTGCCCATGTGCTGAGTGTAAAAACGGTTTGTGGCATCAGAGAGACATTGTCGGAGAACATTTAATTGTTGATGGCTTTGTAAGAGGTTATAAGGAGTTCGTTTGCCATGGTGAGGATTTGCCTACTAGAAATTCAAGTATGCCGGCCACTTCTTCCACAGCTAGTTCAAGTTTAGGAGGTGACATCTTACGAGATGACGTGAGGGGGTTGTTGCGTGATGCTTTGAACATGCATGACCAACAATCTTGCCATGAATCTGATCAAGTTGGAAGTGATGCAAATGTAGGTGATTTAAACGAAGATACAAGGGACGGAGAACCTACTATAGAGGCTACAAACTTTTATAAGTTACTTGAAAGCATGAATGAGCCACTTTACCCGGATTCCAAAGTTCCAAAGTTTCAAAGTTGTCCTTTTCAATAAAGCTCTTGCACTTGAAATGCTTGTCTGGTATGACGGAAAAAGCTTTAAACTTGGTTTTAGAGTTGTTGCGAGATGTATTTCCCTTTGCATCAATTCCTACTTCTCTTTATGAGTTAAAAAAGATCATTGGTGATTTGGGGTTTTCGTATAAGAAAATTCATAACTGTCCCCAAGATTGTATGTTGTATTGGGGAGATAGAGCAGATCAAGAGTCTTGCCATATCTGTGGAAGTTCTCAGTGGTTACAACCCAACTCTAGTGAATCTTTGAATAGGGAGGATGTTGTTGCGAAGCAGGGAAATCGAGGCCTGCAAAGGTATTGCGGTATTTTCCGTTAATCCCAAGGTTGTAGAGGCTTTTCATGTCCTCTAAGACTTCAGAGTCTATGATGTGGCATGCCGATGGGCGTTCCAATGATGGAAATTTGAGGCATCCAGCAGATTCGTTAGCCTGGAAAGGTTTTGATTCTAGGTATACGGATTTCGCTTCGGAACCTAGAATTGTTCGCCTTGGACTTGCATCTGATGGGTTTAATCCATTTAAGGCAATGAGTAGTACGTACAGTACATGGCCAGTCGTCTTAATATCTTACAATCAAGCACCTTGGATTAGTACGAAGCAATTTTCTTTCATATTGTCTATCATAATTCCAGGGGAAAAAGCTCCGGGGGATGACATCGATGTGTATTTGCAACCTTTCATTGAAGAGTTGAAGCAATTATGGGATGGAGTCCTTACTTACGATGCAGCAAGAAAACAGAATTTTCACCTCCGTGCTGCATTATTGTGGACCGTGAATGACTTCCCTGCTTATGCTAATTTATCCGGATGGAGTACTAGAGGTCGTTTTGCTTGTCCCTGTTGTGCGAGCGAAACATGTTCCAATTGGTTGAAGCATGGTAAGAAGTTTTCTTATTTGGGACATCGGAGGTGGTTGGAGGCAGGCCATCCCTTTAGATCGCAGAAGCGTGCTTTTGACAACACGGTGGAATTACGGGAAACACCTTTGATTACCACTAGATCCGACATCTTGGAGATGCGGAATGGTTGTGAATTCTCATATGTGTAGACACCCATTTTTGTCCATATCCTTTCAATTTATTTCTTAATTGACATTAGGGTCACCTAGGGCGCATTTCGGTCATTTGCACATTCAGGGGCATTTTGGTCATTTTAAGTTCACTTTTAATTTAGATTAGCTAATTCATTTCTTAGTCATCTAGATTGCATTTGAAAAACCCAAAATTTTTCAATATGAGCACCTTTGACATTTTTGCATATTTCAGAGCTTAGTTTCATTTAGCATTGTTGTGTTTTAATCTTTTATTTCTTAATTTACATAGGAAGCATATTGTGGTCACTTACTAGTTCATAGTTAGCATTTTGATAGAGTAGCTTATTTAGTAATCCTCTATATAATTAGCATTAGATGTCATTTGCAAGAAAAAGCCAAAAACAAAAAAAACATATAATGATGATACTTCCTTTTTAAGTGGCATTTAGTCTATCCCATGTTGCATTGCATATCCCATCATTTTAGTTATCACTTTAGTTAGTAGTCTAATTTGGGCATTTTAGCTATTGTTGGAATTCAATTAGTATAACTTCTTCACATTGCACAAGTAGAAGTTACATGAGTTTGCACTGTGGATTGTTGGTAAATATTGGATAAATACAAATGTTGCAATTC